>PVJX010017224.1:0-38796 GCA_004027295.1 Dolichotis patagonum | reverse complement strand
CTACCATGCTTTTTTTTGTTCTACTACCATTGGTTCTATCACATTGTGTCTTATTGGAATTTGAATATGTGTGATAGCTCAAACAAATTTTTTTTCTTTTCTATCAAAAATGAGATATTACAGTACCCATTGAACATTTTCTGTTATTTGGTTCAGAAAGCCCTGTAATTCTTTCACTCTATGCATGGCTTTATACTATAGTGTTATGTTTGATATTATTGTATTTGAAACTATGTTCAACTATAGCAGAGTAAGAGATATGGTGTTAGCTACTGTTGATGTCCAGTTGACTTAAAGTAAAGTACTGTGTTGCCTATGTTGTCCTGTTCTGATCTGCTCTGTACTGCCCCCTTTTGTTTTATTGTCTTTCTAAAAATAAAAATAAGAATGAACTTACTGATTCTGAGTCTTGACATTATTCCTTCTGCCAAGTGGCTTTTTCAAATCCATAGTGCATCTTTATCTATCCTCCTTTGTGGTTTCAGGAGGCTGAACTGCATGAGATTCATTAAGTAGTCTTCATTGCCTTCAAGTTTTCAACAGATTGGATTTGGCTAATGGAAGTTAGTAATTTATATCTTGAAAGCTATGAAAGGACCATAATTTGAGGGCTTGGTCCGCAAACTCAGGACCTGCCATGGAAGAAACTATGGGTACCCTGCATTCAAATATTCATTGATTCACTAACACCCACTCAAACTCTTTATTTCTTTGTTTCTATTAAATGTACAGGATTTTTCTGATATGTGTTCCCACCATGGTGGACTGTGCTACCACAGATCCAAAACAGCAGGAACCAAGTACACATTGATTGAGACCTCTGAAAACATGAGACTAATGTGATCACATTTCAAGAGCTTTCCTTTAAGATGAGAGCACTGGAGTATCCTGTGCTGATAGGGCTGGCTAGGAAATTATTTCTCTGGGATTCATTTCCCCATGTTGAGCCATCAAGGTCTCCTGCACACATAGTTAAAGTGAGTTTTGGGTCACTTCCTGGCATCAGCAGACATTGACACTGTTCACTTTATGATGATTTTTCAGGCAAGAAAAATATAAGTATTATAGCTTACTTGGGCAGGAAAGCATGGTAAGCCAGGTACTATGTGGTAAGGTCAGAGTCCCTGCAGCGGCCCCTGAACAGTTTAGATACTGTGAAGATAAACCAAATCTTAGGAGGCCAGGAAGTTAGAGATGACTTGGACGTGGGTTACTCTTTTGAGGAAGCTGCCTCAAGTGACCAGAGATAGTGTAAGAGTGAGTATGTGGGTTTTAGAGTCTAAGGACATAAGAGTGGAGATATTCTTTATAGATCATATCATGCCAGTGTGTGTTCATGAATGTAATTTTTGCTGTTAGGTATCAGTCAAGCTTTTGTTGGATTCTTCTTTCTCATTTTCCTATTCTTCCCTTTCAGAATGGCAGTGCTCATCCCATGACACTATGTTTTATAAGTATGTAACTTACTTAAATTTTACAGAGGCTCACACAGACTTCACCTTGCATATCAGAAGATACAATGAGCTTATATTTTTGAGCTATGTTAGAACAGTTATGACTTTAGGGACTCTTTGAGCTGGACTACCTTCATTTGCATTATGATTTAGACATGAACCTTTACAAGCTGGGGGTGAATGCTATAGTGATTCTTGAATGTTCTCCAAAAACTCATGTATTGAAGGCTTGCTTGATGGTTTAGATCTCAGTATCCCCCAGCAGTCTCTTGTATTCAGAAGTAGGGCTTTTGAAAGGTGACTTTATCATGAGATTATTATTCTCATCAGTGTATGCATCCATTGATGATTTCAGTAATTTACGCATTGTTCGGAAGTTGGATGTCTTTGAAGGTTGATCATTGAAATTATCACTTGGAAATGTTTTCTTGTCTCTGGGTACTCCTTTTGCTTTCTCTCCTTCCTGGTTGCCATTGTGTGAAGCTTTCTTCTGCTATGCCTTTTTGTGATGTCATTTCTTCTTTGGAGCCAACCCACCATGGATTGATTGCGTCCCTGGAAAATTCTGAGCCAAAATAAACATTCCCTTCTTTCAGTTGCAGGTGTCAAGTATTTTATATCATCAATAGGACTGCTAATACAGCTTGTTCTCTAACCGAGGCCTTAAATAAGTATTATGTTTCCAGTCCCTTCCTCTCTTTGATTCCCAGTCACTATCAGGTGAGTAGCTTTCTTCATCTCACAATCCTGCCATACTCTACTCTTCCTAAAGTGATAAGGCCTACTGTCAATGGACAGAAAATGAAATCTTTCATGGAATCAGGAGTTTCCACACCCAGCTTAACTGGTAAATATCTATTTAAATCAGTAATCTGATATAATGTGGAATTGTTTTTGACAGTCAGCTAAGATATTTTTTAATGTCATTTTATTGTGAGACAGAAACTGAAGTAATATTTTTAAACAAATTATTCAGTTTAGGTTTTGACTTTGTATATAAGCATCACTTCAAATTGGACATAAACCAAGACTGTCCATTACTGTAAATTGGTATTACTGAGGATTTACATCTTAATAACTTTCCCTGTCATCATAAACTATTAATTCTCTGTGAAAAATAGAACATGTAGAATTGCCCAGCATTCATGATATTCAATGTGATATTCATGTGGACACAGTAGTGTGCAGATGTTAAAACCTTCTTTGTATTCTGTAATGTAAACACTACAGTACTTCACAGCTTCCATGTTGCCAAATATTCTTACTGGCAAGTTGTCAATCTGTTGTTCTGTAAGTTTGGTAGGTGGGTGAAAATTATTTTCATCTACAAAGAATGGTTCACCTAAGAGTAGCCAGCTTTCACTTTCATTAGATATTTCTGAGTGTACACATTGACATTCTTGCCAGAGCTGTGATTATGAGCCTAATAATGCGCTTGTTGCATTAATGGCTTCAAACATCAGTGAGGCAATTTCTGGATATTGATTATGAGAGCTGACCCTGAACATAAGGTTGCTACTAGGAGCAATAGTGTAGCTGAAGCTTGGTATATAAATAGGTGTTGCATCACAAAGAGGTTTAAATGTAAGATTTAAATTAGAACCATTTCTTCTGTTCTGTGATTCTTCCCTTTGCATGTTTTGAGTTGGGACTAAGCAACTACATTGTAAATTGCTATCAATGTTCATCAGGTTACTGGATCCACCAAATACTGTTAGTCTCTGTTCTAATATTCTTATAGGAGTTGCAATAGAATTTGTGTTATTTATACCAGTATTCGAATTTCTGAAAGTAGGTGTTCTGATAGTACTGATATTACTTCTTATTCCTGACTCTTTAGCACAAGAAAATGTATTTCTGACATCTACTAAAATACTTTCTAGACTAGCACTATTGTACACTGTCTTCAGTAGGAATGGAATTATGATATCCATGTCATCACTTGGAGAATATTCTTCTGGAGAAATTCTGATTTGAAGAATGGGAACTATGAATGTGCATCTTGTTTTCAATTGCTCAGGTTCCCTACTTGTGGTTCTGTGGTTCTCTTGGAAAATGGATGCTTAGTCCAGAAGCTACAAAATTTTATCTACTTTGTAAGACAGGTCTAGTTGTTTATTGTCTCAATGTCTCATATCTCATTTCTAGAAAACATCTCAGTCTCACTTACAACTTCTCAAAAGCCTCAGGGGATATATCATCATATCTCATTACCAGTTCACTAGTGATATTTGCATGTGAACTACTTTCATCTCTTTGTGTAACTCTGCAATTTCTTTGCCTATTGCTTCTTTATCTTCTTTGCATTCTGGTAGCTGGATCTTCCATTAGTGTTTCAGTTGTACTTTCTTGCGATGTAGGTAAAGTTGCAAATGTTAACTCAGACTATGAATCTTCCATATGTTCTATTGAAAATGATAAACATTCCTTCTGTGAATTTGGTCTCCTGGAATAACTACAGCTTCAGTTACTCTGATACCCAAATGTCCAAAATGGATTATCTCTTTGTTAACTTTCTGCTGTCTATTCAGTTTTCTCAAAACAAATAAACTCCACTGTTCACAATAGTGATCTGGAGACACTTGTGCATCTGTCACCATGAAAAATGAGGGCATCATAAAAAAATTAAAACATTACAGAATAATACTTTCTATGTTTTCCCGAATGTGAGGAAAGAATGAATTCTTAAAGATTGAAGATTTCTACACATTTTACACTTATACAGTTAATACTTTTGTAAAGAACATTGTTTAGATTTATAAGTGAAGGAAGATCTGTTTCAATTCCATTGGGAAAAATTAACTAATCCTTGATAGATTTCTATATTTAAAACAGAGAATCTGAAAAATGTCTAATTTCAATATTTAGTCATATATAGAATATCACATAGCAATGTGCAGGATATCTACAGATATTTCTTTCAGTCCACTGTCCAAATACTAAAATTGAACAAGGTAGCCACAAATTATGGTTGCTAGTATTGTAGTTCAAATTTCTGTATATTATTGTCTAGTCTTCATTAGTCTACAGAACGCTTCTCAGTACTTGACTGCTTGCTTTGATAATACGCAGGATTGCTTTACAACATAAATGTCTCATAAATACTGGCAAAATTAAACAATATCTATGTTTCAAATGATTTAAACAGGACCCCAACAGGGCTGATGAGAGGGAGTACATTGGAGATACAAAGAAAAGAGTCAGAAATATAAAAATACAGGTATTCAGAAATAAAGGAAGCAATAATACTCAGAAATGGAAAATCCTCTAGATGAAACCAAATTATATGGGTTTTTGAAAAAGGTAAGCAGAATTGCCACTGGCAAGTACCTCTCTTGGAACCCTTTATAGAGAGAACACATCATGTTGGGAGCAAACAGCATGAAGGAAGGAGATAGCACTTTAAAGGCCAGACTCCTAGGATAAACTCTCCATATACCCTCTTTCCCACCTGGAAGAGGAAACCCAGCATTGGGGTAAGCTGTGGTTAGGGCTCCAGGCAAACATTAAACTGTAAATTGAGAAAAAGAGAGATAGCAGCGTGCAAATAGGCAGCTCCCCTACACCCTCTCAAAATCTGGGGAACACTGTTTCATGGTGATTCCTTACCCATTGTCCAACACCCTGCATCCTCAAGGGAAGACCTATGCCCTAGGCAGAAAGTGACTGAACATTGTGAAGTTTGGATTGAACCAAGACTTCTGGCAGGTACTTACGGATCACATCCCTGGAGACACTAGGTAGTAGAGAGACTGAATCGAGTCAGTCCAAACAGGTGCTTTCCTGTCGTTTCACCAACCACTGGAGACCTGAGTCAGTGGGAAATCTTATCTACTGCCCATTGTCCTTCACAGGCAAAGTAGTCCTTCTGCCAAACCCGGGACTACACCAAGTTCTATGGATTAGAAAACGGTGTTCTTGAGTCTGGGATGGATGAGAATCGAAATACAAAGGAACAGAAGTGCTTGACTGGAACAGAGGTATACTAGGCAGATAGCTCCCAGAATAACATGGACACAAACATGAGATTTTACCAGAAGCAAGGGGAATTAGACTCTGAGGACATTGGAAGAAGTTGAAGGGAGCCTGGATGTAGGAATAACTATTTTACATATTTCTCTTCCCAAATTAATTGAGGTGGTTGGATCTTGAGACAGAGACAAAGGTCTGCAGTTAACTATGCCCAAAGCACTACTCTAGGATGCATCCTAGAGGTGGATCCCAGTAGAGAGAGAGCCCTTACCACTCCCAGTCAAGAAGACCAAAGGCAGAGGGAGAAAACTGATGTTACTTTTTTCAGATGGGCTGTGACTATAGCAAGAAGGAAATATTGTCAAAATTCTAGCTACAACCTATAGAGTACTTGAAGGGTTGTTTTCTTGCTTCTGTGTCTGTTAGGATTCTCTCTGGCTTTTTTCTTTCTTTTTTCTTTGATTCTTGTTTTTTAACTTTAAATATTTTTTTTTAATTTTCCCTTTATTCTCTGCTCTTTTTATCTTTATTCTCTTCTCACTTTTAAAATACTTTCCTCCCTATTCAATGCTCTTCTCCTTTCCTTATTTTACATATTCCTCTTGTTTTCACTCACTTACTTTTTATTTTTAATATGACATACATACGTCAGGTACTTGTATATGTACAAAAGAGAACAAAAACAGAGTAATGTCTTATTTATGTTCTGGGTTACTCATATAAGTAAAATCACACAATACTTACACTTCAGTGTCTGAGTCATTTCACTTAATACTGTGGTTTCAGCATGCATCCATTTTTCTACAAATGACTAAAATTTATCATTACTTTGAACAATGTAGTTGTCCATTGTGTATAAAGAGCAAATTTTTGCTCTCCACTTATTTTTGACGTATATGGAATATTTCCAAGACTTAGCTATGAAAAATTATGCTGTTATAAATGTGGGAATGCATTGTAATATGATGTATTGAACTCATTTAGGAAGATTCCTACAAGGAGAATAGTGGGTTCAAATGGAATGTCTATTCTTTGTGTTTTGAGAAATTGACATTGTGATCTCCATAGTGGTTGTACTGGTTTAACGTTCTCAACAACAATTAAAGTTTCCTTTTTTGCCCCTGCAGCCTTGAACAATATAAAGAACAGATATCAAGAAGCAAGGGATTTTTTTAAATGATAAGTGGAGAAAAAGATGGAGGAGGGGAGGGAAGGAAAGGAAAAGGGTTAAATAAACAATAGAAGAAACAAATGGAAATAGAGATTCTTTAAATGAGAAGGGGATCAAGAGTTGGAGTGAACAGAAAGGGATGGTAGAGAAATGGAACAAAAAAATTAAAATGTGCTATGTACATGCACAAATTCTCCAAGATACTGTAACCACTATGTACTGCAAACAAGTACTTATTAAAAATGCATAACAAATATCAAAAGAAAAAAAAGATCAGGTCTTTAGTGTAAATCGTACCATTTGAAGTCATTCTGAGATAACCCTTAACATGATTCAAGGGATTCAAGCAATATTCATCAAAAATATATGAACAGGTTTCAATACCCTCACAAATTTCCCCAGTCTCTACTCATTCATGCTTCTCTTGCACCCCAGCCTCAACCTTCATGAATATTTTCTTAAAATTCCCCAATGCTAAGCCTTTTCTCCACCTGAAACATACCTCTAACAAGGTCTGAACTTCTATCTATATTTTACCTGTTAAAATTTAGTTTACCTCCATCTTCTCCTGACTTATTCCCTTCTATTTCCCCTTCCTTTTTCCATCTCTTCTCCCTCCACATCCCAGACTAACCACCAAAAACTGTACAGTATAGTCAATATGAAGCACTAATGAAAGGGAAAATGTGTAAATATAAGTGGGTTTTTTTTTATCAGTATTGGGGATCAAACTCATGACCGCACACATGCAAGGCAGGTGCTTATGCCACTAAGCTCAATCCTCAGCCCATAAAAATAAGTTTTAATGTTCACTATTGATGTATTGTTGCATTTCTGTTGTTGTTATAAACAGCAGCAATTCTCTCCCTACAGCACAGTGACTAGGATTATTCCAGCTACACTGAGTAGGAGAAAATGGTAAAAACACCTCTTGATAAATAAAGCCAAGAGCACATTACCGGAAAGCAGAATCGAAACCTGCAAGTAGTTTTTGTGATTAGCCTTGTTTTAATTTCTGCATTCATTTTAAATCATGACTACAAATGGTGCTATTTAAACATATTATCTTCAATCTATTTGAGCTCAAATTCTCAACTTAGTATATACACAGAAAAATATTAATGACAGGAAAAAACCAAGCCAACAAAATTCCTCCAAAGGCTTCCAAATCTCCCTAACCAAATCCATAGGACACAAATAGAGAATAATTCAAGCATCAAATAATTGAGCAGCATGAAATGATTACATAAAACATAAAGAAATAGCAAACTAAGATAAGGTTAACACAAAGTATAGTGGAACTAACAAATGGACCAACGTTGCTATAGAAAAAAACAAATGAAAATTTAGAAAACATGACCAAAACTAACCAAAACATGACTGCCAAATTTACCAAAGATATACATTCTGTGAAAATGTGCTGAACAGAAATGTTGGGTATAAACAAATGTGAGGAGACAGTATAAGACCTAATGATAGAATAGAAAGACAGGATGATATAATCAGAAATCCATTAAAAATGACAACAGAGCAAAGAAAATGAAAGCAATAGATATTAGATGACACTTAGAAGATGAACCTAAGAACATTGGAGTTGGAGAGAAAATTAGAGGACAGCACAAATGAAGTGAAACATAATTGTGTATCCCGCACTACTGTATTTTTTGTTGGGAGGCTTGCAAGTAAAAAATCAGAGAGCAATATTCAGTTCTCTTTACTTTTTATTGATTACTGCTTATTAACTCATTCCTGGCAGACAGAACTGGATTCCAGCCTCATAACAAGTTGTTGTACCTCATCTATCTATCTCCAGTGTTCTCAGTTTTCTTGTTGAAGCCTTAAGATAACTAAGATGTTGCTTAATGCCCTGAAACTTCTAAGGCTTCTGGCAACAAACCTAACAACCAGAAATTTAAGGCATTCTAGGAGAAGGTTAAACTACTGTACAGTATTTTTATTAAATTAAATTAACACAGTGACTTACACAGTAACTTTTAAAAAAATGACATAATTGTGGAATACATAGCATATTTTGTATATAAACTATAAGCATAGGCATTTATAGGCATTCTTCAGACCACATCAGAAATTCACTGTTTTTCACACTTTATGCGTGCTCTAGGAATGAAACTTCAGTGAATTCCTGGGGTACACTGTACTTATGAACAGCAATTTTAAATGTCTATGTATTCAGTAGCATCAAGAAGAATAAAATACTTATGAATCAATCTAATGCAGGAAGTAAAAGACCTATACATTTAAAACTACAGTGCTCTGAAAAAGGAGATCAAATTGGACATCAGAAAATGGAAATATTGACTGTTCTTGGGTAATGAGAAATAATATAGAGGAAGAAAAGATTTTACTTCCAAAACTGTTAAACAGACTTAATGTAATCACAATGCAAATACTAATATCATTCCTCACGGAATTATAGAAAATAATCCTAAAATTCATTTGGGAACAGAAGAGACTTAGAACAGCAAAAGCAGTGCTGGGCAACAAAGGCAAGGCATGGGGCATCAAAACCCCTGATTTGAGGTTATACTACAAAGTTACCATGATAAAAATAACATGATACTCCAAAAAAAAATCCAAGGACAAATGGAACAGAATACAAGATTGGAAACATTTTCCTACTCAGCAACCTTACCCTTGACAAAGGGGCCAAAAATCTTCAGTGAAAGAAAGCCTCTTTAATAACTGTCTTTTTCCTAGGCCAAAGATTAAACTGAGTTCCATATCTTGAACCTTGCACTAATCTAAAATCAAAATGGATCAAAGTTTTATATATTAAAACAGAAACACTTAGTGTTGTGGAATATAGAATGGGTAAAATCCCTGAAGACATAGATGTAGGGAAATACTTTCTTTTTGAACAAAACCCAGATTGCACCAGTAATATTACAATGAATCAACAACTTGGATCACATCAAATTAAATTTTTTACAAACCAAAGAAGCTACCAACAAAGTGAACTGACAACTCATGGAAGTGAAAAAATTATCAGCTACTTGTAGGACAAAGGGCCAATATGTAGAATATATAAATAACTCGAAAAATAAGTAAAACTAGACAAACAAATTTAAAGCCCAGTTCCAAAAATAGGCACCTGAATTGAGTAGACACTTCTCAGATAAAATACGAACAGCAAATTAATATATGAAAACCTGTTAAGTATCATTGGCCACTCAGGAAGTGAAAATTAATACAATGCTAATATTTCATTTCACTCCAGAAATAATGGAAATTAAAAAAAATCAATAAATAAAAAGTGTTGGCAAAGCTATGGGGAAAAGTCTTCTCTATTGCTGGCTGAAATATAAGTTGGTACAACCATTGTGAAAATCATTATGGAGAACCCTGAAAAAATAAAACTAAATGTTCCATTTGTACCAGTTATTCTCTTTCTATGTACTTTCCTAAAAGAGTTAAAAAGCATCATACCACAGTAATATGTGAATATTCATGATTATATCTGCACAATTCATAATGACTGAATCTTGGAAACAGTCCATATGCCCATCACCCAATGAATGGATAAAGGAAATGTGGTATTTATTCACAACCAAGTACTATTGTGCCATAAAAAAGAATAAAGTTGACACATATATAGGTGAATGGATTCATCTTGAGACCATAATAGCAACAGAAAAAATCTGACATACTAGTTTAAGTATCCCTTTGTTTATCTTATGTGAGAAACCCAAAGGTTAAATATGGAGTGAAATGGAGGATAAATATTAAGAGTAGGAAGAGCTTGTTCCAATTGGAAATGGAACTAGAAAAGGAAAAGTGGGGAAGAAGGAAATAAAAATGGATTAAAAAAAACAAGATGGAAGAAAAATGGAAACAATGCCTTTGTAAATGCAGAGGAAAAGACAAGTTAAAGGGAGAGGAGGGGAGAAGAGTGGAAAAAAACAAAGAATTAAGATACACTATGTACAGGAACAAATTTCCCATGTTGAATGTGGCCTTTTTGTGTGGCAAACATGTAGTAATGTAAAAGTAAGGAAAGAAAAGCAAAAAAGAAAATTTCTTGTACATTAAACTGACTAAATGAGACAATAACTTCCTTCAGTAACATGAGATTTCCTTAAGAATTATTACTCAGGTTGCAAACTACCAATATTATTTTCCATTTCAATGTCATGTTACCTGTTTTGAAATTATTTTATCAATTCCTTATTGACTGTGTCTACCTTTGGCTTGCCTTAAACAACCATATAAATAGGAATCTTTTTCTGGTTGATGTACTGATATACTCTAACTGCTTATAATGCTTCCCAGGATAAATGAAACAAAAATAAATACTTCAAAGAAATAAAGGAAGGATAGGAAGCAGAAAGCTAGGAGTAAGTGAGAGAGGTAAGATGAAAAGGTTACAAAGAGAGGAGTAGGGATAGGAGAGAGAATGAATAAGTTAAGAGAGAAAGAGAGACAGAAAGCAGAAAGACTGAGACAGAGACACAAAGATATTGAGAAAAACAACAAAATTAAATTTCTAGGCATAGCCAAAAAAGGAAAAGTTTAGCACATAGGAAGAGGAAATTCTATTTTTCTAAGTGTTATAAATGATTTTATAGTCAAAATGAAAATTTAACACCAATACTACTCAAAACAATATTTATACTCATAACAGTAAAGGAATCCAAATAGAACTAAGACTTCTACCCTTCACTGAATGTGGTAAAGCACCAATCCCAGTAGAATATGTTTAGTTACATATTCTAATATACAGGGAAACCAGTAAGAAGTAAATATTAAGTGACACATTCAAAAGAAATACAAATCCCTTAAAAGACTAAAAGTAAAAATTCCATTTTAGCCTAGTACTCTGCTTCTTGGTATATACACCAAAGATTTGAAGATATATTACAATGATACATGTATATCCATATTTACAGCAGCACAATTCATAGTATCTAAAGTTTTGAAGTGGCCTATATATACATCCAAAAAAGTGTGGCATATATACATTATATACTTCCACTCAATTATAAGCAAAGATACAAATTTAATCATTTGTAGCAAGAATAATGTACTTCATAATATTAAGTAAAATCAATCAGACAAGTATTTAAAAATTACACAACTTATATTATGTGAGAAACACAAAGCATAAATACTTTAAAAAGAAAATATAAGGCAGAAGATTAATCTTTTGTAAAAAGAGATATGATCTAGAGAGGGAGAGAGAAGGAGGAAGGGAAGAAGAATGGGAACAAAAGGAAATAAGATCCATTGAGTATGTATATCTATCTCCAAAAGTGAATCCAAACATCTGAAAAGATGTACTAATAGAAAAAAATTAAAATCAATCAATTTTAAAAACAAGGAATAATTTATATATGAGGTCAAAAAATACAGGAAGATAAAATATGAAAGTAACAAAAATACAGAAACCAAAATAAAAAAACAAAAAGCAAATACATTATAGACAGCTCTAAAATATCAAAATTCACCTGAATTTTATAATAAAAGGTAAATATGTTCATAGAGTATAAAAACTTGCCTATCATATTGCATTTCCATTGAACACACTTCAAATTCAAAAAGATATTTACATTAAAAATGAAAGGATAAAAATGGTATAGAGTGGATAATTTAACAAAAGTAAAATCAAAAGCAATTGAACTAATATAAACTAAAGTAAATATCAGCAGAAAAATATATTACCAGAAGCAAATAGGAATATATATATATATATATATATATATATATATATATATAATGATACAAGAACCATACCACCAGAAGGAAATAAAATGTCTTAATTTTATGCACCACACAATGGAGTCTCAAATCATTTTAAAAGGAAAACTATTAGAGTGAATGAAGGAATATAAAACTACATTTGACAAGATGAATATTGCCTTTCAAACTAATTGACTTACAAGATAAGAAATCACCAAAGCCAAGAAATATATATATTATATATATAATTATATATAATATATATTATATATATAATTATATATATAATCATGTTACTTTAGCAGCAGCAGAATACATATTTTTTCATATTGCTATGAAACAATCATCAAAAAATATTTCTCTGACTAATATGACAAGTCACAATAAATGTAAAATCAGAGGACATTATCTGATCCTAATGGCCTCACGCTGTAAATCAACGGAAAAAAACATGAAACTTTCTACATGTTAAAGCTAAATAGCACACAGCTCAGTGATATCTCAGACAAGGAAAAAACTCAAAGCAAGGATTGCTGTTAGAGAACAATTAGCAAAAGTAACCAAATGTAAGCATATCAATAATGAATCAATAATGAAGACAAGAATTCAGTGATATCTAAAACAAAAACAGTAAGACATGAAACAAAAAGCTGTGCCTGTGAAAAATTTAATAAAATTGACAAACCTCTAACAAAATAGGCAAAAGCAAAAGCAAAACAAGTTACCAATATTGGTACTGAAAAAATAGACTATCACTAAATATCCTGCAGCAATTTAAAGTGTTAGGATTAAATAGCACAAAGGTTTTTACACTTAGAAATTCAGTAGCTTAAAATATTTGGATAGTTTCTCAAACAGAAAAACAGTGGAAATATTGTGTTTGTGTTACTATGCTATAGTTTTATAAGATTTTACCACTTTGGGAAATTCTTGAGAGAAAAAAAAAATAGGTCTGCATTGTTTCTTACAACCGCATTTGAATCATATTTATCTCCAACCAAATGTTTTAATTAGAAAAAAAAACACATCTCTTTCTCAAAAAAAAATTGAAAGATTCAGCAGGAGAGTATCTGTTTTCCTTTGAAGGTGGGACTATATACTATGTACTTAATCATTTGAAACCATAAGCCATATTAACCGCTCCCTCTTTAACTTGTAGCTCTTGGGAATTTTATTCAACTACAGGAAAACGGACTACTGCAAGGCCAATTCTCACATTTTCCAATTCAATGTAAGTAGGAATCAGGAAAATATTCCTTGATATTTTGTTTATTTTTTTAAATTTTATTTAGAAAGAAAAAATAAAACAACCAAACAAAACAGAAAAAAGTGTAGCAACAATACAGAATTCCAAATGAAAAAAGAAAAGAACAAAAAAAAACCCACTATAAAAACACCAGTTGATAAGTTATGTACTGTCATCTTGGAAATAGTTGTTCAAGTTACAAAATCAAAGCATACAAAGTAGACATTCAAACAGTGAAACTATTAACAGTTCTGCTGAACAATTTAACAAAAACAGTAGTATGCTCATCTATCTTCCACACCTAAACATGCATGCTGTTATATCCTTTAGAGCACTTTCTTTTGCTCTCTCTTTTACAGTAGCAATTATGCACTTGGGGTTTTATTACTCCTACAGTTCTTATTACATTTTTATTTTAAAGTGAATAAAACAAAAGAGGGCAGAACAAAGCAGATCAGAACAGAACAACATAAGCAACACAACACTTTATAATAAGACAACCACATATTAACAGTAGCCATAAAAATATCTCTTTCTCTGCTATAGTTGAGCATAGTTTCAGATACAATAATATCAAACATAACAAAAGAGTGTAAAACCATTGAAGAGAATGAAAGAATTGCAGTACATTCTCAACCAAATAACTATGATCAATGGCTACTATAATATCTCATTTTAAATAAAAAGATTTGTTTATACTATCACATATATTAAAAACCCAATAAGACACAAAATGATAGAACTGATGGTAATAGCAAAGTAGAAGCATGGTAGGACTTCTAAGGAAGATGATATTAAATCAGCAATGGCTGCCCTAATGTTTTGTTCTCTTCAAAACCGCTGTTCATACCATCACACATAGTAAAGTCAAACAAAAAATAATAAAACCATTCCAATTGATGAGTGAAAACATTGAAAGGCTTCAAAGCAATGAAATGGAAAATCATGATTACCATACAAGCTTATATACTCTTATCAACTCTCATACTAGGGAGGCTATAGGGTATTTACACATGTGAGTTCGGTTTATTTCAATTATGAGTATGGTCTCAAGTCGTGTCCATTTATTTATAAATATCTCAATGTGATCATTGTTTATGGCTCAGTAGTACTCCATTGAATAGAAATGCCACAACTTTTTAATACATTCCTCAGTTGATGGGCACTTAGGTTGTTTCCAAGATCTGGCTATTACAAATTGTGCTGCTATAAACATGGGTGCACATATATCACAGTGGTATGATGTTTTCAGTTCTTCTGGGAATATGCCTAGAAGCGGAATTGCTGGGTCAAGTGGAATTCCAATCCCAGATTTTTGAGGAATCTCCAGATTGACCTCCACAGTGGCTTCAGCAGTCTACACTCCCACCAACAGTGCAGAAGAGTTCCTTTTTCCTCACAGTCTCTTCAGCACTTGTTGTTGGTAGTATTTTCTATCTTGGCCATACTTTCTGGGGTGAGATGGAACCTCAGTGTAGTTTTAATTTGCATTTTCTCTAATGACTAATGATGATGAACATTTTTTCATGTATTTATTTGCCATTCATATTTATTCACCTGAGAACTGTGTATTCGTTTCAGATGCCCATTTTTGGATTGGGTCTTTGAATTTCGAGGGTCTGATTTTTTTAAATTCTTTATAAGTTCTAGACAGAAATCTTTTGTCTGACAGATGGTTCATTAATATTTTTTCCCAATTTGTAGGTTTTCTTTTCACTCTGCTGGAAATTTCTTTTGACATGCACAAAAATCTTTAATAAGATATGGTCCCAGTTATTGATTCTAGGAAGTATTTTCCATGCAGTTTGTTTTTTGTTCATGAATTCTCTACCTAACTCTATAACTTTGAGATTTTTACCCACTTTGTCTTCCAAGATAGTTAGTGTTTCTGTTTTAAGATTCAGAACTTTGATCCATTTAGATTTTAGTTTAGTACATGGTGATAGGCATGGGTGTAGTTTTAGTCTTCTGCATATGGATACCCAATTTTTCCAGCACCATTTGTTGAGAAGACTGTCATTCTTCCAGTGAACATATTTGGCCCCTTTATTAAAGATAAGGTGGTTGAATGGGTTTGTGGTTGTGGTTGTATCTTGCAATCTATTTCATTGATCTTCAGGTCTGTTTTAATTCCAGTACCATTGTTGATTTTATTACTGTGGCTTTGTAGTATACTTTCAAGTCAGGGATTGTGATGCCTCCTGCCTTGCTTTGCTGCTTAGAATTGTCTTTGCTATTCTAGGTTTCTTCTGGTTCCAGATGAATTTTAGGAGTGATTCCTCTAAGTCTATGAGGTATGTTAGTGGTATTTTGATTGGGATGGCATTGAACCTGTACAGTAATTTTGAGAGAATGACCATTTTCACAATGTCTGTTCTTCCTATCCATGAACAGGGGATGTCTTTCCATTTTCTGAGGTCCTGTTCTATTTTCTTTTTCAGGGTATTATAATTTTCTTGTATAGCTCTATTATATCTTTCATGACATTAATTCCTAAGTATTTCTTTTTTTTTGGATGTTCGTATGAATGGTGTGGCTTCTCTTACTTCTCTGTCAGTATATTTGTTCTTAGTGTATAGGAATGCTATTGATTTTTAAGTATTGACTTTGCATCCAGCTACATGGTTGAATTTATTTAATATATCCAGGAGTTTTTCAATGGAGGTTTGGTGGTCTTCTAAGTAAGTATCATGTCATCTGCAAATAATGATAATTTAACCTCCTCTTTTCCTATATTTACTCCTTTTATTTCTCTTTCTTGTCCTATTGCTCTGGCTAGTATTTCCAGTACTACGTTGAATATGAGTGGTGATATTCGATATTCTTGTCTTGTACCTGATTTTAAGGCTTTCAGTTTTTGGCCGTTTAATATGATGCTTGCTGTAGGTTTGTCATAGATGGCCTTTATCATATTGAGGTAAAAACCATCTATTCCAAATCTCTGTAAGGTTCTTATCATGAATGAGTGTTGGACCTTATCAAAAGCTTTTTCTTCATCTATAGCAATGATCATGTGGTTCTTACTTTTGGCTCTATTGATATGGTGGAATACATTTAATGATTTACATAGGTTGAAACATCCCTGCATTCCTGGGATGAATCCCACTTAGTCAGGGTGAATAATCTTCTTGATGATTTGCTGCATCCTTTTGCTAATATTTTATTGAGAATTTTTGCATCTATGTTCATTAGGGAGATTGGCCTATAGTTCTCTTTTTTAGTTGAGTCTTTCTCTGGTTTTGGTAGTAGAGTAATACTTACTTCCAGGAATGATTTAGGAAGAATTGCTTCCCTTTCAATTTCATTGAAGAGCTTGAGGAGTGTGTAATTAAGTCTTTGTATTTCTTTTAGAATACTGCAATGAATCCATCTGGGCCTGGAGTCTTCTTTGCTGGTGAGGACTTAATTACATTTGCAATTTCATTAATAGAATTTGGGTTATTCAGCAGGTTTACATCTTCCTGATCCAGCTTTGGTAGTTCATATGTATCTAGGAATCTGTCTATATCTTCAGTGTTATCGAACCTATGAGAGTAGAGGTTTTCAAAATAGGTGTGGATGATCTTCTCTACTTCCACCGTGTCTCTAGTAATTTCACCTTTTTCATTCCTTATTGCATGAATTTGAGTTTTTTATTTCCTTTTTAAAATAAGTTTGGCTAGGGGCTTATCAATTTTATTTATTCTTTCAAAGAACCAACTCTTTAATTCATTGATCCTTTATACTATTTTCTTAGTCTCTATTGCATTAATTTCTGCTCTAATTCTTATAATTTCCTCCCTTCTTTTCGCTTTGGGCTTGGCTTGCTCTTCTTTTTGTATATGTTTGAGTTTTAGCATCATGTTGTTTATTTGTGTTCATTCTGTCATCCTGATGTGGGAACTCAGTGCAATGAATTTTCCTCTGAGGACTGCTTTCATTGCATCCCACAAATTCTGGTGAATGTGTTTGTCTTTTCATTTCCTTGTAGATATTGTTTAATTTCTTTTTTAATTTCCTCCATGACCCACTGAGTGCTTAAGAGTGTATTGCTCAGTTTTCATGTGTTTTTGAGGTTTTTACAGTTGCTTTTATGGTTAATTTCACATTTCATGGCACTATGATCTGATAACATGCATGGGATAATTTCAGTTTTTTGCATTTACTTAAATGTGGTCTGTGGACTAGTATATGATCTGTTTTAGAGAATTTCCCATGTACTACTGAGAAGAATATATATTCTGATATTGTTGGGTGGAAAACTCTATATATGTCTATCAAGTCCACTTGTTCATAGGTGTGATTCCGTTCTGTTATTTCTTTGCTGATTTTCTGTCTAGTTGATCTGTCCCCCTGTGTCAGTGGTGTGTTAAAATCTCCTGTTATAATTGTGTTATTGCTTATTTGATTATGCATTTCTGTTAATATTTGCTTTGTGTAGCTGTGTGCTCTGGAATTTGTTGCATATACGTCTAAGATTGTTATCTCTTCTTCTTGATGTTTTCCCCTAACTGGTATGTAGTGACCTTCTTTATCTCTTTGGATCATTCTTGGTTTGAAATTCACATTGTCTGCAAACAGGATTGCCACTCCTGCTTTTTTTTGGTTTCCTGTTTGATGAAGTATTGTTTTCCATCCCTTGACTTTCAGTCTATGGATTTCCCTTTGGGTAAGAAGGGTTTCTTGCAGACAGCATATGGTTTGATGTTGTTTCTTGATCCATTCTTCCTGTCTGTTTCTTTTGATTGGTGAGTTGAGGCCATTTACTTTAATGGTTATAACTGTTATATATTGGTTTATTGTTGACATGTTATCTTTCTGCTGTTGTATCTTTAGCTTTCCATTCTATTTAATTGTCTGCCTTGCTGGGTGGTTTTTTCCTATGTGTATGCAGAATTTCTTTCAGTATTCTATGTTGGGTTGGTTTGGTGGTCATGAAGTTTTTCTGCTGTTCTTTGTCATGGAAGAATCTTATTTCTCCACCCATTTTGAAGGACAGCTTTTCAGGGTAGGTCAGTCTGGGTTGGAAGTGGTTTTCCTTTAGGATCTGAAATACTTCACTCCATGCTTTTGACTTCATTGTTTGTGTTGAGAAGTCTGCTGTGATTCTGATAGGTTTTCCTTTATAGGCTATCTGTCTTTTCTCTCTAACAGCCTTAGTATTCTCTTCTCATGTTGAATTTTTGGAATGGTGATTATTATGTTTCTGGGTGTAGTTTTTTGGGGGTTATGGCTATTTGGAGTTCTATATGCTTCAATAATCCAAGCGTCAGTTTCCATTCTCATATTTGGGAAGTTTTCAGGTATTACTTCTGTAAACATCCTCTTGATATCATTTGCGTTGTCCCCTTGTTTTTCATTTATCCCTATTAATCTTATGTTATTTTTCTTTGCATCATCTTGTAGCTGTTGAATTGTTTTTTCCTGATTCTTTGTTATTTGTAAAAGATCTTTCCTTTCATGTTCACTAGCTGTGATCTTATCTTTGAGGTCTGAAATTCTATCTTCTGTTTCATTGAGGTGTTTTTTTTTACAGCTTTTAATAGAATTTTTGATTTTCTGTATATCTCTTTGAATCTGCTTTATATATTCTGTTTGTTTCTTATAGTGTTCATTCAGGGATTCTATCTGTTTGCTTTGTTCCACTAATTTTTTAGCTGTGTCTTCACTAGATGTGTTCACTATTTCTTTCACTACTTTTATCATTTCTTCTTTTACCTGGGCAATTGTTTTTAATTTGAATTTCCCCATAGCTTTCCCTAGTTGCTTCTGTATTTCAGTTGATATCATTTCCGTCATTTCAAGTGTATGGCTTCTATTTTCTCCTATGTACATGGCTCCTAGGCTTTCTTGGAATGGGCTGGAGATTTGATCATGCCTTTTGGCCATTTGTTTTGTCATTTTTCTTTAGTTTCTTGGTTTGAGTGGTGTTCCAAACTTCCTCTGGGTATGTCACAAATCTACTGCACTCTCAGCTACTGTAGCAGTCTCAGCTCCTCTGCAGGTACTTGGCTCCCCAAATTGAGAAGAGGAAATAGGATGTGGAGAACTGGGGCCAGAGCAACCCCCGGGACACAATCCCCTGTCCTAGGGGTGTGGATATGAACTCAACCACAGGCAACACTGGTCTCCAGCTGTCCCCAGGCCAGCCCAATTGAGCTCAGAGTCCTCATGCAAGGTTTCTGCCTCCTAGACTGAAAGAAGACCACTGAGTGTGGTTGACTGAGGCCCTACAATCTGCTGGACCCAGTCCAGCATCCCAGTATCTCCCCAAACACTCAAAATCCAGATTGTAGGTCTCCAACTTTCCCCAGGTCACTGGTACTCACCTGGGGCAAACTCCAACCCTCTGCAGATTCTTGGCTCTCTTAATTGAGATGCAGAAGCTGGGCATGGAGAACTTGGGCTGGCAGAGCCCCAGGACACAATCCCCTGTCCTAGGGGTGTGGATATGAACTCAGCACCTGGCATTGCTGGTCTCCATTCCTTGACATTTTCACAACAGATCAACTCATACTTGTCTTTTCATGAGAATGAAATCAGTTTGTATCAATTTTATATAATCTCTGGCAGTATTCCTATGGAGTTCATAATCCATTCCATCCACTTCCCATGTAAAGCGAACTGAAAATTTATTTTCATCTGCTTCCTGGGGCTTGTCCCCTGTAGTTTGATGTCTTTCAAGAAACTGTTTTTGTTTAGCTTTGCCTCTGACTCCTGGGAAATTGTTCTGCCTCATAAGCTTGTAAACTTCATTCACAAATCGACAGTCAGCCTCTTCCCCAGAGAGTCAGTTGGTCTGAACTTGTCAGAAATGTTTTCATTTGTTTGTGTCTTGTATGAGAAGTGCTGGGATTGAACCTGGAGATTTTCACATAGGTATACATTATACCACTGAACTACATGCCTCATCTAGAGTTTAAAGAATTGTATAATACAATCTGAAGCCATTAGGAGATAGAAATAAGAGGACCTGACTAAAAGATATTCAGCTTAGACCCTTCATTTATCAAATATGGTGATGTAGTAACTATCATTGATATAATGAATTCATGAAGAGAAAGGACAGAATTTCCTGGGTGTCTGAAAATTGTTATAATGTTCTACAGGAAAAGAGTGATATTTAAGTAAATGTAGCTAGCAAGAAACTATCTCAGATGAAAGGAACAGAATTGAAAGGTAATGTCTTGCTTGTAGCACTGATGACAACTATTGGATTAAGACAGAAGCATTGGGAAATTAAATCCAAGAGTAAATAATTACCACAGACTAATTTGAGTTCTGATTTTGTTTACTAAAAAGAAGACACAAATTATATTTTGTTATTTTATGAGAAAATCAATCATTTGTTCCCTGTTTGCCATCTATTTAACACATTTGTAATAGTGCCCTGAAATTCCAGGTGGTAAAACTGCATTATCACATGTTAGTACAGTGCAGTTAGGTGCAGCTTAATTCACCATCATCTTTAAAGGTATGGACATATGACCCAATCATCTCCTATAATCTATCTCAAATTGCTGGCAACGCCAACAAGCAGTTGGCATAAGCATGATCACTTTACCAAAAACAGTCTAATTAAATGTTAGCTGGAATTACTAAATTAAAAAAAAAGAAAAAGAAAAAAATATTTGCCACTGTTATCACCAAACCGGTAGGTTATAATCTCAAAATACTACTGTCTGATTTGTTTACTGGGTAATATGGAAAACCAGCACAGAGAAAGGAAAACAAATATGAAAAAGGGCAAGACTGAAAAACTTGGAGACATCAGAATTTAGATGTGTCTAAAGTTTTGAAAATATTTAAAGCAATGTATTCTTTTTTAAAAAATCTAAGCTTCTGAATGATTTTACTCATTTGACAATGAAAGGCACTATTAATTGCAATATGAAAGTAATGCTGGTGTGATCACTAATATAACCAGATGTCACAAAGTAAGTTTAATATATTTCTAGTATAAAATTTATTTTTTAGGGTTTGCTGCATAAATTGAACATGTTTATGTGATTTAGAGTATATTGAGTGTAGTTTTTATGAAAAAAAACAACTTTTTTCTGTCGCTGCTTTGTTTAAACAGCCACTGAAGGTGAGTTTGAAGAGGTTAAAGAAATGACCTTTTTTCATTATGAATTAAACATTATGATGGCATATAATTTTAATTTTGCTCAATTTCCTACTTCTCTGTACCATGAGGTACTTTCAAAGTGTCACTATTTTTGTATTTATTTATACATTAAGCAGTGAATTTTGATACTCTGATGAAATAATATTGATTTAATTCTTAATGAAGGGAAAGTATCCTGAAGTAAAGTACCACAGAACATTTGGTTTATATTAAGAAAGAAAATAGTCCTGGTGGGAGCTCAAATGCCTTTCACTGATTCCTTAATAAAGAGTGAGATAATGTTATGTGAACAATTAGCTCCCTGGTGAGACTTTTAAGATGCCTAAGTTTAGCGAAGTCTTAATTAGTGCAAAGACCTTGTGCATGTGTGTGCATGTATGTGTGGTGTGTGTGTTCAAGAAAGTTTGAACAGATGCCTGGCTAGGTTAATAATCATTGACTTCAATGTAGTTTCTAGCTACTACAAATGCTAGTTTTATTTCCACTGAACTTTTGAGATTTCAAAGTGTCAGGCCCTACTTTACTACACATATTGTCTATATAAAAGTCTTCTTTTAGATATCTGTTCTCAAACACCATTACCATTCAATGTATTGAAAGACACCAGACTGAGGTAGTTAAATACATTGGAAAAATACATGAGTCTAGAATTAAGAGACTCAAGATAAAGTCTACCAGTAACTGTCCAATCATTTAATTTCTCTAGACTTCAAATCCACACTATCAGAGGGTTGAATATATTTGTCAAAGTCTGAGTTAGTCAGTTTCTCAAAGAGAATTGGGCAGTGGGAATTGAAAATAAAACTTGAATGAGGGTGCGTAACTGACACTATGAAATAAAGAGAAAAGTTGAATGGAGTTAGAGTTAATGTCAGATAAAAAGAATCAATGGGACCGAAGAGCAGTTTCAAATCCCAAGTCCAGCTGGGCACAATTATCTTCAAGAATATCAATGCAAATCCAGTAATTTTAAAAGGAATACTGAGTCATAGAAGACAATTTCTGAAGATTCAGGATTGAATTGGGGAAACTCATGACAACTATGGGGAACAAATTCACAAGGCAGTGGCAGACGTGGGATTCATTGCAGCATGCTAAATAAAAAATATTTAAACCCTGAGCCTCTGCAGGTTCATTCTCTTTTGTCTTGGTACTTTATTGTTTGTAAGACCATGTCTAAGATAGCCTTAAAATTTTGTTTGTTTGCTTGATGATCCTATGACTAAGAATGCAATTAAAATGAGCTCTCAGGTTTTACTGTATAAAACACCAATAAAATTTTGGTAATTAAACTTCAGAAAGTTATAGTACATAGTATGCATAAGCAATAAAATTTTCATGTTATCAGTACTTACAAAGTATAAATCATTTGCTTTTCTAACATTTTTCAAATTTAACTATATTAAAGATAACAACCAAATTTACCATTCAGGAGTTCAATGAAAAAAATAAAGGTGCATTTATCATCCACTAGTTATACTCACTGTATGAACTGTTTATATCTATGTAAGGCTTGGTGACTAGCTGTCAAAATTTTAATAAACTGGGCAGTCATTTGCTCCTCTACAACACATCATTTCTACATAGCAATACTCAGTAGAAAACATGAAATAGTCACACATTCCAAAATGCAAATTATCATCTATAAGGCACTAAAACTTGTTCAACTGCTATACAACTGTGCTTAGCATACAGAAATGCACGAGAGACTACAATTGAATTTCATAAATTACCTTGCAAAGATCAATTTTCATCACGTGACATATCTTCATATAAATACAGGGGTGGGTTCATATTTAGATCAAAAGATCAACACAAAATGTAAATGATTCCACACTAATTTTCAAAGGTTTTTAATTTTACATAAAAACTTAATCAGTAATCATTGGACTTTTTAAATTTTAAAGGTAATAAAACAGAAGAGTAAAATGAAACAAAACAAAATGTTGATAAGACAGTAGGAAATCCACAATAGTTACTATACACAAGTTACCACATTGCATATTGCATATTATCCTCTATATAATATAATATCTATACAATATAACAATATGTGGATAATATAATATCTATATAATATGCTGATATATTGCATATTATCCTCTAAATAATGCTCAGACTGAGGGCCCCAGGCTTGCAAAGTCAATCAAACAACACAAATGTCAGACTGATTCCCTACTTCAGTTATTATCATCTCAAACTGTGTCACATTCGGTTGCTTACAGGTGGAGAGGGTGGAAGTGGCTTCTGTGCTTGTTGTCCCTGGGTGGCAGGTTACCACCAGCACCTGAGGGGCTGCATGGCTTCCCAGCTTCCAAGACCTCCACTGGCATATGAGGGGCTCACTAGACAGTTTTGAGAAATAACCATGTACATTAAGTCAAGAGACCAAAATCTAATAAACTTACCTCTAAAACAAAATCATGAATATTCTAAGGAAGATGAAATTTTATTTCAAATATTTAAGCCAATAATAAAACTTGAAGTCATTCACCTTATTAATTTCTAAGATATTCTAATATTTTCATTCAGATCAAAACAACAAATGCTGTGTAAAACAAAATTTACTTGCCAAGGCAGAGCATAAAACAAATAGTGAAATTATAGAAAATATTTCCATGAAATAAGCAGCACAAGACTACGAGATCTGCTCTGGGATTGAGATTGGAATCACCTGTGGAGTTAGGAGGTTACCTTGGATGTAGGCTCTGGCTTCCACATGTAGTTGGCTCCCTCTAACCTGCGGCACAATGGTCCCAGAGATAGCGCAGTGGGAATGTGAGAAACGATCTTAGTGTGCCATCTGTACCTGCTCCTCGGCACCATCCACCATGATCTCATGTAGAGCATCGATGCTGACCTGGATGTGGTGCATGTAGTAGAAGCCAACAAAAGGCAAATCTGTGGTGCACTTTAGAGAAGCAATCTTGTGGGTTGTGTACTTGGCTAGTGTGCACATACTTCAAGAAAATATGCTTCAAGATGTTGAAAGAGGTGTGGCAAGCCAAGTTGATCAACTTGAGGGCCATCATACCTTTCACATTGGAGAAGGAAGAATATAACTCATGACCCTTGAGACCCTAGCCTAAGGTCCTCAGATCTGAGAGGGATCTGGTAAGTATCTGAAAGAGTAAGCATAGCGTAGGCAACTTATGTTTCTTGATTCTGTCTGCCTGTGGAGGCTTAGTGAAAACAGCTTGTTCTACACAGATCTGTCCATCTCCAGAGGTGAGATCACTTGAAAACAGAAAAAAAAATTAAATACCATGCTTTTAAAAAGTCATTATATAGAGTTTATAGGCAAGTCATGCCTATAATCTCAGCACTGGGGAGGGGAAGCTGAGGCAGAAGTATCTATGTGAGTTCAAGGCCAGCCTGGGCTATATATAGTGAGTTCAAGGCCCACCTAAAGTACATAATGAGGTCCTATGTTTAAAAAAATGTCGGGGTTATCTCTCCAAGATTAGAGCCTGTATAGCTAGTGACCGGACATGAATTTGATTCCAGGTACCAAAGTGGGGAGGATGTTTATAATTGTAATACATTTTGTAACTTTTCAGTACAAGACCAAATGTCCAGTTGTACATAGATACCAAAATAATTTCATGATCTAAAATCCCTCAGAAACAGTCATTCATATATGGCAGAAACATTAGTCTTATTTAGGAACAAAACCAAAAATCCAATTGTGAGTTTCTAAGGGTGATTCAATAATATAAAGAGACAGAGTGAGAATGTGGGCTATCCGTAGGGTGTGTAATGTAATTATAAATGCAGTATGGATCTCCTTTTCTACAGACTACTAGCTAAAATGAGTGAAAAGACTTATGAACCTTAATCACAAGCTATATTATCAAATATAACAGACTATTAGAAACTTTAGCATCCTCATTAGTTTATCCAACATATGATCTAACAATTTAAGTCCATTTGATGTGCTTTGCATTTTAAATGCTTTTACAACTGTAAAACAACAATGGTAATTAGGTGAGATGATGGCTACATTATTTTGATTGATTTTGGTAATTGTTTCCCAAAATACATGTATCAAAACATCAAGGTGTACACCTTAAATATCTCTGCAATTATTGTCACTTATGCCTCAAGAAAGTTGTAAAACAATTTTCAAGTTAGTAATTATATTTCTCCAGATTGTTGATACATTTGCTTATCATTGATATTCACTGCACCTTATATGAGTTCAACAATAATTGGGAGAAGTACAAAATTATATTTCATTAAATATGTCTCACTCTCAATGAACATTAAGTGCTCTTTGCAAGTGACAAACCTATCTGTATATTTTGAGGTTCTCCCTGATTTTATCCTTTTTTGCTCAATATTTCTGCTTTTGACTTCAATAAATATCTAGAGACTTGATATTATGTGTGCAGAAATGATTTAGATGCCACATATTTCTCTATTTTATGAAATAATTCAAAGAATTGGTTACATATTCTCTGTCTAATTTAGAATCTCTTTAGTATAAAGCATGGGATATGAGTTGTTTAAAGAATATGGCATTAAATATTGTTAGATAAATTACAGATCAATGATGTAAAGATAGGAAAATATAATTATAAGGTTAAAACTATAGAATTAATATATTGGGTTACAGAAAAAATATATGATTTCCTACATACAGGATATAGCTATGATCACAAAATCTTGTGCATTAACTGATTATATGTTTTTTCATATGAAAAAGCTTGTGCTTATCAATGATTAAGCATCTCTTGCTTGCTATATACTTTGCCAAACAATGGAATCCTACCCTGAAAATAACAGATTTTTTTTGTTTTACCTCTTTGTACAGAAATTACAAGAATTGCAAGACAGAACAAACACATGAGAGATACTTATCTCTTGAAAGTATTTTAAAGCAAAATAGAATTATTTAGCATAGAAGTATAAAAATAACATTTTAGACAGATACTTATCCTTTGAGCAAGAAAAGTAACTGCAGAGCAGGGTGTATCTGCCCCCAAGCTGTTTCATGCACATTCCTGTCTTAGTCACATTTTTTCCTTGCTGAGACAAAATATTCAACACCCAAAGTTAAAGGGGTGAGTTTTATTTAGCTCACAGTTTGTGTTGGTTTCAGTCTATAATCAACTGGCTCCAAGGTAGGGTGGCATATTGCAGAAGGGCAATATTTCATAGTGGCAACACAGCAGAAACAAAAAAGAGAGAGCAAGACACCTTTGTCCCTTACATCACATCCAGTCTATGTGGATCAGGGTGATCCTAATTCAGTGGATGTATTCAGCAATCACCTACGCTTAATCACAGAACCCTTAATCCTAGCATTGCACTGCCACTGACACACACTCTGGATTTAGCCACCTATGAGAAAGCCCTATATAAACTTCTGTGAGGCTTTGGGGGTACATCTAGACACAAAGCATAAATTCCACTGTCAGCATTCCTTGGTCATCATACCAAAATATGTATCAGTCCATATCTTACTGGAGAAACATATATAGCACAAGATGTATAAGTGTATA
Organism: Dolichotis patagonum; assembly: GCA_004027295.1. Lineage (NCBI taxonomy): Eukaryota > Metazoa > Chordata > Mammalia > Rodentia > Caviidae > Dolichotis > Dolichotis patagonum. The sequence goes on along the minus strand of PVJX010017224.1, from coordinate 11,642 downwards.
AGAAATTCCAATATTGCTTTATGATGTCACACACAAAGTTGGGTGAAGAAGTGTGCAGAGGGTGTCTGCACACTGGAGCCTGAAGATTTCAGTCCAAGTTCAGGAATTCACTGTAGTGTCCTATGCAAGTTTCATATCATGAGGCTGATGGGTCTGTGAGGGAAGCCTAAAGAGTCTACAATGGAACACTGTCTTAGTTAGTTTTCTATTGTTGCTGGGACAACATACCCAATGCCCAAAATTAAGGAAAGGAGGATTTATTTAGCTCACAGTTTGTAGAGGTTTCAGTATGTAATTAGCTGGCTGCAAAGAAGGGCAGCATGGCAGAGGGACAATGGTTTATGACAGTGGATAAAAGCAAAGGTAACAAGAGCAAAAAGTGGGGAGGTTAAGTCGCATTTCCTCTCTTATATTGTATGCATGTTATCCACCCTAGGGTGGATGTGGCACTCACCCCATTCCAGTGTGCTCCTCTTGCACAGTTTCAGGATATAGGCAAATGAAGACCTTAGTCTCCTGCTGAGTACTAGTTAAGCTTCTAAACTTCTCAAGTTGACATAATGTATCAACTATTACAAAGGCTAAAGTGTCTACCCCAGAAGGTTGAAAACTCTATGACAGAAAGCAAGATTTTTAGGCAAAAGTCAGAGTCTACACTAGAAGCCAGAAGGCAACTTAAAAACTCATTGGAAGACTGGAACTCCTCAGAGAACAGAAACAATATTATTCTTCCTCATTTCCCCTCTATACCACACACAGAATGAGCTGCTTTAGGGTGGGTCCTCTACAAATCAGGGTACACATGAGTCACCATAAGGCATGTCATCTACACTCTTGGGGGGAGAATTACTGAGCTGACTTAGTTAAACCTCTGAACTTCTCAAACTGACACAGTCAATCAACAATCACAATATCCTTGTTCCAATTTAATATTATCAAGCAAGCTTACACTTGGGCTTTGACCTCCAAGGTAAATATTTCTTCTGGCACAAAAGTATGCTGACAAATAAATATAAGTAAATGAAGTCCACTTAATGTTAATATTTATAAATAAAGTCCAACAAACTTATTTTTGTTTTATTCCCAGATTTCTCATGATTTAAATTTGTAAACCAGTACTTTAAAACCAATAACTTTTGAGTTTAAAAACTAGTAAGAAATAAAGGCTGGAAATCCACATTACTATACAATCCTAAATTATAGTCATTTCTACAAGATCTTATCATTTTTATTCCAAAACAGGAAACTGAGTAGCCTCTCCCAGTCAAAGCTCCTTTATCTGAGTGTGCTTTTTACATTTTCGAACTGCGATAGTTAGCATATATTAATTATTTTAGGCTATATACTTCAATGTCAGAGACTAGGATATTTAGCTGTGAAGACAAAATAAAGCCTCATACCTGTGACAGAGTAGATTACAGTGAATACTTGAAGAGAATTGTGAAAGAAGGCCTTCTTGGAAAATACTCAATTCACAAAGCTAGTAAGGCTATGAATACATGTTACATATATCCAAGCAAGCACATGCACATTATTCATGATAATTGAAACCTATTCCCAGAAAACCCACCTAGAACTTTCTCTAATATTGTTAGAGAATCACTGACCTCAGAATTTGCTCTGTGAATAATACAATTTGCATCAAAACATACTTGGTAATACTAAACTTATAAATCTTTCCTAGAAACTGACAAAAATATTGACACAATAAAAACTCAGTTTAGAAAGTAAAAGTATCCACCATTTATAACATTTCATACAAGTATATAAAGAACACATTATATCTTTTATCATAACACACACAAACACACATATACATGTACACAAAAACTGTCATTCACAAATATATTGAAATTGTGCTTTTCTCTTACTGGATTTGGAATCTAACTGCTCTCTTCTTTGTTAGTACTATAATAAAATCATTTTGTTTGGTTTTTCTTTGCTGTTTTTGTTCTATGTCTGTTCTTTGTTTATCAGTTGGGAACAGGAAATGAGATTACCTGAAATATTTTAATTAAACCAACTTTAAGGAAAGAGATATTAAAAACATTGCAGATGAAGGAAAAAAGAAGAGACTGGTAATCAAAGAGGTGCAACAACATGAAGCTTTTAGCACTTCCGCAGCTGAAGGGCAAATGCCTTGGAAATGGGCCTGCCCACTGGGAGGGCTAATAATGAAAGGTTTCAGTAATTGCCCAAGATGTGGCAAGTTTCATTCTCCTTGCTTACATCCGGTTAATGTTCCTTTTTGGCTGAATTCTGATAGAAGCCAACAAAGGAGCCTGAGAGATTCAATTTGAATTCGACAATCTTCCAGTGAAACAGTACAGAGAAGGACCAAAAATTATAGAGAAAGTGTGAGCAAACAGAGAATTAGTAGTACATCTTTTCTGTTAGTCCTACCTCCCTAGGATAATGAGAACCATGAGATACGCATAATATATTATACTACCATATTCGCAATAAGGATTCACAAGTAGTGCTTTGTTTTTCCTTACTTGATAATGGAAAATAAGAGTTGCATATTTCAAGCGGAATCTTTCAGAATGTTTCCCACATACTGTTCTTTGGTCTTGTTTTGTTTATGCTACCCTTGAAGTCTCTTGTTCTCATTAAATTAACTGTTTACCTTCTAAGTCAACTATAGTTGTATTTTGAAGAGTCACTGAGTGTACAAAATTTTTAGATAAAACCTGATAAGTGGCATTACAAAAAGGTAATCTTAAGAATCTTTTCTCATCCTTTGTGAGTCCTCTTGATTCTCTTCAGGTTTGCACTCTTTAAATTAATCTTTCTGCCACATTAAAGCCTTGAATCTTTCTCTAAGAAACCCTATTTGTCAACCAGATGACTCTGATTATTTATCAGGGTTTGCTCTGTGAACAGAGTTGATTTTTGTCTCACATATTAATTTTGACTGATAGTATTTTTTTTGTCCTCCCACACAAAATTTACTTGAAAACAACATAAATCTTATGCACTTAAGAAGAAATATTGGCTGGGTTTTTTACGTTTATTGTTGCCCTAATTCTCATGGGAAATGAGATACAAAGCAATACTTTAAGTCATTATTTTATAGTGTGATTGGAATACCACACAACTATTGCTGGCATTCTTTAGCCTGATTCAAGAGCCAGTGATGAGATGATTATGTAAGAAATAATTTTACCTTTACATATCAGATACTACAAGCTAAATTCAACAGTGTACAGTGGTTCCTCACCTTTTATCCATTGTTTTTCTTTCCATGCTTTCAGTTACACATAGTCAGTTGTACTCTGATAATACTACATATGAAATTCTAGACATAAGCAATCATGCATTTTATATTACAAGTTGTTGAGAATTGTAGGAATCATTTTTTAGTCCAGTGTATTCTTACTATATGTACCATTTGACTATTAATAACTAGCTCTTTTGGTTGTTCATAGGATCACTGTGATTGCGTTCATGTAAACCTCTTACGTTATTCTAACACTACAGCACAATATTAAAATGTCACTCACCTCACCTTTATTTATCACATGGATATTTTATCATCTCAGATAGTTGCAAGAAGCATGAATACACTACAATATGAAATTTTGAGAGAAATTACCATTATAGCTTTCATTACAGTATATTATGATAACATTTTATTTTATTATGTACTGTTGCCTCTCACTTTATCTATTTTATAAATTGAACTTCATCATATGTATCTATGTATAGGAAAATTCATGGTAGAATTAGTCATCCATATCTGTGTGCTCCATATATGTGAATTCAACCAACTCAGTGTTGAAAATATTCAGAAAAAATGTGTCTGTGCTGAACATATACAGACCTTTCTTTCCTGGCATTATTCCTTAATATACAAGATAATATATTGATTATTTTCATTATATTCCATATTGGAAGAAATCTGGAGGTGATTATATATATGTGGTCGGTTGTGGCAGATTATCTGAAGATACTACACAAATTTATGTAAGAGAAAAGTAGCCATGGATTTTGGTATCTGATGGAGTGCTGGAACTAATCGCTCATGGATATTGAAGAACAGTTGTACATATATGTGGGGTTCAATATAATTTGAGAATGCAAGTAAACACTGAGACCATTGGAACATACACTCTGTGGATAAGCAGGGACTGCTATATATTATTGAGTTCTACTAGAGAACACACGTTCTAGACCTTTACAACAGTATCTCTCAAAACTTAATGCACTTAAAAATCATTCAGAGGACTAGTTACTATGTGGATTCTGGTTCAGTATATTTAGAATAGGGCCTCATATGTATTTCTAAAATGCATCCAGGTGAGTTTGGTAATGCTACAAGTAGACGCACACTTTGTAGCAATAGTTATTGTTTAAGACTCAGATTACAATGGGAATGTAGGCTTATTCACTTACATATTGCCATTTTATATAAATATTGTGGTAATGGGGCCTTATCACTGAGCTATAAACCAGTTTTTTATTTTACTTTTTATTTTGAAATGGTGTCTTGGTGATTCACTAAATTTCTGAGGCTGGCTGCAATATTCCTGCCTCAGCCTCCCATAGTGCTGGGATAACAGGGGTTCACCACCATATTCAGCCTTGTCCTTATATTTTGTTTTATTTAAATTTCTTCTGTTTTAATTTCCTACTCTATAAAAGTGAAACAAAAGTGTCCCTCTGATAACATTTTTGCTGACATTAAATAAAACACTTATTATATATGCCACATGAAATTCATACAATATATATAAATGCCATTAAAATAACTACTACATGGTAAATTCTTTGAAAATTGTAACTAATTTTATTTTAGGCAAAATGTCCTATATTTAACATAGCTTTCTGTTTGAATTTTAGGATGCCAGATAGTACAAAGTGTTAATTTTTATTTGTTAGGATTTCCGACCTTCTATTGCACTGATTTTTATTCAGTTATCTAAATCAAATATAATAGAAACACTAGAAACAGATAGGAATTCCTCACAAAATGAATGTATGACCTTGTTGCAGACAGCCTGTCTGCTTTCATCCTATCAAATGACATTGAGCTTTTCAGATCAAAACAAATACAGGAAACAGCATAGGAAGAAATAAATTCTTATTCCAAGAAGATATAATTGGGATTTAAAAAATAATATTATTATGAAAACCTAGACATTTAATTATCAATCAAATGATCCTAAATCACAGGATGGAAAATTAGGAGAATCTTCATTGTTGTCTCAAAAAATATGACTGATATTCACAGTAATTTCCTAACTCCCTCTAGTGTTCATAGTGGGTCTAGTCTTTTCCCATCTGCCTGTGCTAGATTTCCATATCAGGTTCAGTCTAAAACAAAGAGAACTTCACTGTCTTTATTTCTTTAGTCAGCTGAAATTAAAATATTTAATGTTTTTTGTCACAAGAGGGAGGTAATTGACGAATTTTTTGGTTTAAAGTACCATTATTTATTCAGAGCAAAATATATTTGCATTAATTTTCTTTTGTGTCTTTTAAAATACATTTTCAATAGAAAACATTCATATCAAGAAATATTTTATTAAAGTATTTGACTGCTATAGACATAGAACCTACAGTCCACATTCCTAAAAATACTCTGACATTAAATTATCAAGTACTTATGTGAAATTTATTGTGAAAAGTTCCAGAAGAAATAAGGAAAATCCAGTTCTTCTAACAAAGGCTTGCAATTGTGCACAGGGAAATTATGCCATAGCAAGAGCACATTATTTTCTTTTTATTTTCAAAAGAATAAAACCATATGAGAAAAAATAGGCTCATTCAAAACAAAAGGATGGACATAGTACATGATTTAAAATCACAAACAAAGTGATCCACAATGGATACCACGATGTCTCTTGTTATCCTCAATAAAATTGCTCACATCATCAGGTACAATATAATTGATCATAGCAATATGGAACAAAATCAATACAAACAAAACATTGGGGACATTATGGGACTTCAAAAGAGGGTAATAGTGAAACCAGAATAGGTATCATAGTGAATCTTATTGTCTTCAGAGTGGTTGCCTATACTCTTAGACTTGATATTATCAAACATAACAGATCAGAATAAAATCAGTCAAGATAAGACAGCAATCAAACAAAACAGGTTCAAATAAAATCAGTCAAAACAAAGCAGTGAAAGCAATACAGAGTTTCAGACTAAGTTAATAGGGAATTAAAAATGGCTACCATAGGGGCTGGGGATTTAGTGCCTGACTTACAAGTGCGCAGTCATGAGTTTCATACCCAGTACAAAAAAAAAAATGGTTACCATAGTTTGTCATAGTATATCCTGTTATCATTGCAATAGCTGTCCATGCCCTCAAATCTAGTCCAAGTAGACAAACTTGGAACAGAATATAACCAAACTAAACAGAGTGATGAAAGTAATATGTGTTTCAAATCATGACACAAGATTAACAATGTCCTGTGCATACTCTATTTAGACAATTACTCCCCTTTCACTTTCCCAGGATACATTGTACATTTTGTATCCCACTAACTCCGTTAGTTTTTAGATTAGGGAGGCAACCTACTATTTACCTAAGTGGTTTTGAAACTTTTTACCCCTGAGCTTGGTCTCAAGTTGTATCTATTTACCTACAGAAGCCTCAAAGTTTTCTTTCCTTATAGCTGAGTAGCTCTCCATTGTATAAAAGTGTTATGTCTTTCCAACAAATCTGCAGCTGGTGGATGAGTTACCCACACTTATTTATGGTTCCCTGTCACATAGATCATTATTTTCTCATCTTTGACTTTAAGTCCATATACCCTCTTTCAGCTTATATATTTTTCTTATATAGAGCACCTTCATGGACCCTATCTCCTGATCTACTCTGCCTGTGTTTCTTTTCATTAGTGTATTGAGGCCATCCATGTAAGCGTTTATGGCCAACTTTTTCTGCCTCATCTCTGCCATGCTATTTTTCTGCCTTTGGTTGCTCACTTTTCCCCTTCATTCCACTGTATGCCTCATTTTGTGAGCCCCCTCTGTCTTGTTCTTGAAACCATGGTCTTTTTTTCTCTCTCTGTAGCATGTTCTTTAGTATGTTTTATAGGGTTGGATTGGTGGTCACCAAATGCCCCAGTTCCTCTTTTTAATGGAAGTGTCTTTTTTCTCCATTAGTTTTGAAGGATAGTTTTGCAGGGTACATCAATCTGGGTTGGAGGTTATTGTCTTTCAGGGCTTGGAATACTTCTCTTCAAGCTCTTCTTGATTTGATGGTTTGTGTCGAGAAGTCTGTCATGATTCTGATGAGTTTTGCTTCATAAGTGATCTGTTTCTTTTCTATGACAGCTTTTAACATTCTGCTCTTGTGTTGAATTTCTGGGATCTTTATTATGTATCTGAGTATTGATCTATTTTGGTTGTAGTTGGCTGGAGTTCTTTATGTCTCATATATCTGGATAACATTTCCTTTTCCTATGCTTGGGAAGTTTTCTTTAATTATTTTTGTAAATAGCCTTTGTATTTCATTTGTGCTTATCTTGCTTCTTCACTCACATTTTTTATTCTTAAATTATAGATTCTCTTGTTGTCACCTAGCCTTTGTATTGCTACTTCCTGGTTCCTTGCTATTTTTAAGAGATCTTTCCTTTCACAATCACATGTTGCAAACCTGTCTTTAAGGTTTTCTATTCTATCTTTATTTTCTTTCAAACAGTTTTTCCAGATTTAAATGGAGTTTTCAGTTTCCTGGTAATCTCTTTCAATTGGTTTCATATTTTAAAGATTGTTTTTTCTATTCTTCATCTAAGGTTTCTCTCCTTTTTCTATGCTCCTCCATTCTTCCATCTGTGTCTACTTGAGAGGTACTTAGCATTTCTTTTATTTTTTTTGTATCTTCCTTTACTTGTATTAGTATTTCTGTTTTGAGTTATTTTATAATGTCATGAAGATAATTCTTTCTGTCAGATTCTGCTTTTTCAGAATCCGCAGTTGTGAAATCCCCATTTTCTTCTGTGTTTACCTCTTCTGGGCCAGTACTGTTTGGGTTGGAGGCTGGAGACTTCCTTTTTTTGCTTCCTCTTATCATGTTTCTGATTTCTTCCAGACAAGTGGATAGTGGGGATCCCCAGTGCATCCTGTACTGACTATGATTACTCTGAAGCATGCTGGCTAGGGATTTCTGCCCTCCCAGTCTGCTGATTACCACTGAAGTACAAGCAGGGGTGATGTAGGCTGGCCCCTCCCTTCTGAGGTGGTCAATCACTGAAAGTCTTCACCACATTTGTGTGTGCCATGCAGATGAGTCGGGTTAGGGATAGCTTCAGGGAGACCTTGTCCTTGGCTATTGGATCATGCACAGGGGTGGGATTCTGTCCAAGCTGTTCTCACCAATCTGCTTTGCACTATGAATGGCTGATAGAAGATGCTGCAATTTTGGTTCTGGGCTTATCCTGCCCACTCCAAAATGTCACCCAGCCAATTGCCCATTCCTGTGAGAGAACTGGGCTCCCCACACTCACTGTGAGCAGGTGCAGATCTCTGAGCCAGCATTGCTATCTGGTTTGATGCACCCCTCTGCAACCAAGTCCTCCCACAAGGCCCTGATGCTCATGAATCCCCAACTTCACTGTGACCACACGTCTTCATATTCCAGCAGCATTTCATACATAATGGGACCGGTTCTGGTGAGAGTGCATCTGGCTACAGCCTTCCATTCACATTTTTTTCTTTTTTTTTCTTTCTTTTTTTCCATTTAGTTTCTTCCTGGGTTGCAAGGATCCATCTCCTTCCTTCTGGTCTTCTCCAGGATGTTTTTTTCCAGCATCTGAGCTGTTTGTCTCAGAGAAGCTCTTTATTTTGCTGCTTATTGATCCACCATCTACCCAGCTTCTTCAAGAGCACATGATCTTGAGAGTATCTTTAATTATCCATATGCTCTTTGGGCTTGGTTGTCATCTTCAGGCAAGAGATTAAGATTACCTAACCTATGTAATAAGAGAGACTAGATTGGGCTTAATTTGTGTGGACTGGAAGTCACAATGGATTTGGTTACAGGTATAACTGTTAAAGCTCCTCCTCTAATGGGTAACATCCAGAAATCTCTTTGTACACTCCTAACTGATATTTTTTTATTTGCCTTTCTTTTCTTTTCCTGTGCTTTCCTTTCCTTTCATTTCATTCTTTTCTTTTCTTTTCTTCTCTTTTCACTTCTTTTCTCTTTTCCTTTTTTCCTTTCCTTTATATTCCATTTCTCTTTTTTCCTTTTTAGTAAAGGAAAAGAGCAGAAGAGGAAAAGATAATAACATTGGAAGATTGACAGAATATATATATATATATATATATATATATATATATATATATATACTTCAGAACAGGAGAGATATTAAAGAAATTTTGGACACTAAATTATTTGTTCTCAAACTAGAATTTAGTAAACCATCTTAGCCAAATTTGTCCAGATGTAATTATGTTATTATTTCTTTATAGTCCAGCATATGTCCTCTTGCTTATGATTTTCACCTTCTATTGCTCTGAGCTTGTTTCAGAATCATCTATGATGAGATTGAAGCTTATTTAATAACGTTAATACAAGAAAACCTTCATCTTATTGCTTTGTAAATTACTTAAAATTGAGACACTAACTTCAGTAGTCCAGGTTGAATTTCTCTCGTGACCTCTTGTTCACTTCAGTTTTTTAGGCCTGTTCTGATGGATAGCCCACAGCTCATTTATTTTCTTATTATCTAATGTGAGCATTAAGCCAATTCTATTTGTGTATGTGAATATAAAATGATCTCTTCATTATGGTGATTTTTACTGAAACTAAAATAATCAGAAGTAACCTACACTGCAGTCAGAAATATAAATTTAAATTCCCCCAACTTCATCATTTGCAAAAGAAAAAAATCTTAAATGCATTCTAGTTTCTAGATAAACTTTGGTTGTTAGGATGTAGTCACTGAAATACAGCATATCTAACATGTACTCTTAGCACCACCCAGTGGCAATAGCATAGATGGAAAACAATGTTTGTATGTTTTTCATCTCAAGGTGCAAACATTTTCGTGAAGGATGTTAAGAAAAGTGACCTGCTGCGATTCAATGAATATTAAACTGGGACTAAAAATACTGTAAAATACCATGAAACAAGTTCTGAAAGTCTGGATTTTTAAGTTTCATCAGTGGTATTGAATTTAAATAATAAAGAAGGGGGAAATGGAAGGTAAAAAGTGAAAGTGAAAATTAAGTAATATGCACACATGGGGCCTTAATGAGGCAAAAGAAGAACAAGAAAAAACAGAAAAGTAAACAAAGCCAGTTAGGGACAAATGTGCAAATCCAGTGTCATGTGTTTCAGAAAAAAATGTGGAAAGAACGATTAATTAAATTTTTAATGCTTACATTTCAAATACTGCAATCTTAATTTACGAATCACAGTTACCTAATGGTGCAGGTACTATAAGTCTTACTTAACAGACAAAGAAGTTAGAATGTAATCATTAAGGATAATGCATGAGCACTCTAACTCTATTTGGTTTGTTTGCAGTGCATTTTCTTTTCTTTTAAATTTTTATGTTAATTTTTATGTTAATTTATGTAGACAAATTGCATAAATGTATATAATGTAATATTTTAATGCATGTATACTTTAGAAAACTAATGAAAATTAATGTGTTTGGTAATTTTCTGTCCTTTATCATTTCTGGAAGCCACACCTCTTTTTCTCTGGTAAAGTAAAATGTATTTTTATTGTCACATTAGTCAGAAGGCACAACCTATATTTTTCTCCAACTATTTTCTGGGCAATAACATAGAAAATAATCAGTGCTGCTACCATAATGCTAGTTTCTTCTTCTTCTTCAAGTGTCAAGACCTTTGGCACAATCTATGTCAGTCTATACATAAGAGAGTATCATTTTCATTTTCTGTGAGAGTATAGAGTAAAAAATGGTTTTGTCAATTATTTATACCAAATGTTTTGCTTGGAATTTATTTTGCTCTTAGAAACTATCAATTGAGACATAAAAAATGGAGTGGAATTATATAGAAATCATGAACCTAGAAAGGAATCACCAGTGACTCACCAAAGTCCCTGTGATTGTACACTCATCAGAAATTAAGTTAGGTGAATGAGCTTTATGCTTTGGTAAACCAACAAAAGGAATAAAAGCAGACAGGTGGGGCAGTCAGTGTTTTTTTATTTGTTTGTTTGTTTGCTTGTTTGTTTTTTTCAAACATCTCAGGGAGAATTCCAGCAATGGCACACTGGTTCCCAACCCCATATCCAGAGGCCAATATCAACACTATAGCACAAATCTGACTGAAAATTTGGCTGGAGTACACAACACAAATCTAGGACCTGATGTGGTACTACCACAGAACTGTGAACAACAGAGGAATTTTATGCTTATTTTTCTATATTGGCTTGATTGATTTTCCTGTTTTTGTCCAGTAGAGTTCTTTTATTGTTTGTTTTGTTTGGTTTGGTCTTATACTGTCTTTCATGGTTATTTGGTTTTCTCCCTTTCCTCTCTTGTTTTCTCTCTTTTATCTTTCCTCTTTCTGTAATGACATATTTATTAGCTTCATTTTGTTTTCTTCTGCTTGTCTTCTTAAACTCTTTTATGAACTCTCTTCTTTGATTTTACAATACTTTTGTGTGAGTAAACATTGTCTCATCTCTTTCTGGTTCA
>PVJX010017223.1:0-38797 GCA_004027295.1 Dolichotis patagonum | reverse complement strand
GTGTTTTCTTATTTCTCCCTTTCGTCATGTTTTTGGTTCCTTCCATACAAGTGTACAGTGTAATTCCCAGACCCTTTTCTTGTTGTTTAAGGTTCCTCTAGAGGGCGCAGGCTAGGAGCTTTAGCCCTCTTCAATAGGTTATCAGAGATTAGAGTTCACCCAGGGACAGTGTGCGCTAGCTCCTCCCTTCTGGGCCAGTTAACCTTTGCAGGCCTTCACTGCGTCAGTGTGCACTGATCTCAGGGAAGTAACTGGGTCCCCTCCAGGGGCGTGGCCTAGTTCAAGCAGATTCCACCAATCCACTTGGCGAGGGGAATAACCAGCTGAAGCCACTTCCTTATGGAGTTAGAGCTGTCCTGCCCAAATCCAACATGTCGTCCAGTTGGTTTCCCCTTTCCCGTGGGAGGGTCTTATTCTCATCACTCACCGTGTCCCCAAGAACTGCTGGACTGCCCGACCTCTGAATTCAGTGCGGCTGAGGTGGGAATTCACGGTGCCTCTGGGTGGGTCATGTGCAGGGCCGGTCCCGGTGAGCTGCACGCCGGGCTGTTCAGCTCCGCACTCCGGCGGCTCAAGCCAGTCGCTTCGGCGTGGATGCTTGTTCAGGTCGGGCGGAATTCAGGCGTCTCGAGGCGGGTGCCGTGCTCGCCAATCTTATCTTCACTAATAGTAGCCCCAGGACCTCTTATTTGAGCGGGTTTTTGGGCTTTAGTTTCTTTCTGTGTTGTGAGAGTCTATCTCTCTCTGTTTGGGTCTCTCTAGGGTGTTTTATTCTGGCATTTGAGCTGTCTCTCTCAGAGAGGGTCTGTCTCCTGCTACCTACCAGTCCGCCATCTTGTCTCCTACCAATTCATAAGTTTCAAAACATCATCTGAGCAATGTGATGAAACCTTGCATGACTGTGCTCCATTCTTCTGGGGTGAGAATCATTCCTATGTCTATATTCATGGTACACAGTGATCCATACTTCAATCCTTATTTGTCAGTTTTCTACTACGCCTGAAATTGGAAAAATTCAGCCACATTGCATGATAAGTGTATTGTTAAGATAGAAAAGGAACAACAGTTGTGGGTAGAAAACATGAACCCAAAACATGTTTCAGGTGATGGCAACGTTCACACCTGAAAGCACTGTGCTCACTTTATAAAGGAACAGATACAGGTGCTTATGCATGGAAACGGTAGTCTGTTTAGTATTCGTGCGGTAGGTGATTTCAAGGATCAGCTGGGAGCCTTGGGACAGATCTGCTGTGGATACAGGGAGGGAGGACAAAGGCATTATATGTATTTAAAACAAGGTCAGAGGTGGAGTGCAAGTTTAAGGTCTACCACTAGATGGCGCGACTTCAAAATGTATGGTCCCCGTTTGCAGAGAGGAGGTCCTTCAACACATCTAATATGTTTGTTGTCACCAGATAGACTGCTGTTGTGCAGAACAAAGCTCTGGTTTCTTGTAAGTGGGGCGTTTCTATACGGTCTCATTGGAGCTGTATCACAGACATCAGGAATCATTTGCTTCTATTAACATGCATTCTGTCATTTGCTCTCTTCTTGTGGTACTCTTAACATTTAGTAAGTAACATTTTTTCTTAAGTACCAATATTTCAATTTCCTATAGTCATAACAACCTTAGCTTTCTTCCCTATATAACAATATATTTTTCTGTTTCTTTAGGGTGGAGCTATGGAGACTCTGTGACCCAGACAGCTGGCCCGGTCATTCTCCCAGAGAAGGCCGCTCTGATCCTGAACTGCACTTACCAGACTACATACACGGCTCCGTCCCTTTTCTGGTATGTCCAGTATCCCAACACGGCTCCTCAGCTCCTCCTCAGGAGCGCCACAGAAAACCAGCCGGCAGAGAACCAAGGCTTCCAGGCCACTCTTGTCAAGAGGCACAGCTCCTACCACCTGCAGAAACCCTCACTCCAGCTGTCAGACTCTGCCACCTACTACTGCGCCCTGGGGACACAGTGAGGAGAGCTGCAGGGGGAGCAGAGCAAAAACCCGAGGGTGCTGGAGGCTGGGGGAGAAGCCCTGGCAGGGGACGGCTGTGTCCCTCCCTTCTGTGAGAGCGTTCACTTAGTTTCCCCAGGGACATGAACCCATCTCAGGTCAAATTCCAAGAACCCTCAGAGGTCATAAGCTATGCTGATGTAGGAAGGGCTGGGTGTAAAATTAAAGAGAACAGTTTCGCTCCCCGGAAGTACCCGTGCTTGGCCTGAAAGGTTTCCTTCCCTTTCAGACTCAGGACCCTCTCACTGCTGGCCTTTCCTGAAAGCACTGATAAGTAATTTTTCTCTACCAACCTTTCAGCTGCTATTTAAAATCTCCTGGGATATGAGGTTCTTCATGCAAACATTTAAGAACCAAGCAGAGGAAACTGAATCTGTGTTATTATTCTGCTTCGGTCTCCACAACTAAGTCAGGCTCTGCCTGTCCTTAGCCCCAGCTGCAAGATCTCCTGCACAGCGCCTCACCAGCCCTGTGCTTCATGCAGCTGCTCAGGAGACTCGGCTACAAAGGACCCTCAAGCCCAAGCAGTGGGGGCAGCTCCCTTCCAGGCCCTCATAGGACTACAGAAGGACCGGAGGAAGCGTGGTCGGGAAAGGCCGTGTCCAGTGAGTCCTCCCTCTTCATATCCAGCTTCCTCTGCTATCACCCAGCCTTACGGCCCCAACCATATGGTGCAGCTGCTCACCTGAGGGTGGGCTTTAGTTCTCTGATAACTCACCTCACACAGTAGAAGAGAGACCAGGATTTTGACCACATGATTTATTTAAGCAAATATTAGTTTACATTAACATACACCAACATTCTCAGGGGTCAGCTTCTGCACTGGCCTCTTCCAAGATGCTCAAGAGGAAGGTCAGCTCTGCGGGAGGGGCGGGGAATGAGGAGCGCAAGAGGACATCAGTGAGGTTGTTGGCTAAACCTGCCTTGACAAAACTGGAAAGAAAGCCAAAAAAGGCAGCAGGAAAGGATAAATCTTCATACAGAACAGTGCAAACAAAGTGAAAAGGGGAAAAAAGGGAAAACAGACCAAAGGGGCCAATCAGGAAACCACAGAAGATTTACCTGCAGAAAATGGAGAAATGAAAAATGAGGAGCGGGCAGCCTCTGAGGAAGCAGAAGAGAAATAAATCAAGTCTGATTAATCATACACACGTCTCACCAGTGGTCCTTCTTGTACAATCCAGAGGAGTATTTTTATCAATTATTTTGCAAATGCAACTTCATTAGTAGCTCTAGAAATGTTTTTAAAAGGAGGGAGTCCCAACTCATAGTACTTTGTAAGTGTAAATGATTTTTTTTTAGAGGTGAAATCATTCCCTACATGTTACTTTTTTGCTACAACCAGAAAATGGTGGGATATTGAATTATGGCAAGCTTTGACTGTCTTCAGTGCCAGCTTAAAATTGCATAGCTGGGGGTCAGTTTTATATCATGCAATACAAAGCATACTAGGTGGTAATTTGAATCAAAGGCATCATTTAATGTGTCTTGTATATATTAAATGACTATTCCCAAGTAAAATAGTTTCCTAAAGAAAATGACTTCCTGGTTGTTGCCCTGGTAGAATTATGTGCACTCTAATATCTTTGGTCATGGTAGCCTAAATTGGTAGCCCGAATTAGGTAGCCAAGTTTGCCTAATTTTGTTAATGCTCTGTGAAAGAACAAAAGTTTGAGTATGTAGTATATATCATATGAAATTGTGGATTAGTGGGATTCAAGAAACTCTTTATGAGCACTTGAAGATACTGATAGTCCTTTTACAGAAAACTTGCCTCCAAATTTGAAGCTGGAAAGTCACTAGAATAACTGAAAAAGAAACAATACAGGACTTTTTAGATTTTTAGATGTGTGTTAAGAATTGTGTACAAAGTGAAATGTCCAACAATATGCTGTATGAAAGAAATGCTCTAACTCAAGAAGAAATTCATAGCCTGAAAGTCAAAGGATGGAAAACAATGCATCATGCAACAGAAACCCTGAAAAAAAGCAAGGGTACCTATTCTGTTTGCAGACAATGTGAACTTCAAACCAAGAATGATCAAAAGATAAAGAATTTCACTACATACTTGTTAAGGAAAACTTCAAGAAGAAGACACAACAAATATAAACATGTATGAACCAAACATAGGAACACACAACTATATAATGCAATTACTAGTAGGCATGAAAACTCAAATAAATGATAACACATTTTAATGGGAGATTGTGGGAGACAACTCCAGTGACTCCCTCTGAAGCCAAAACAATTACTATTACTTTGATTATTTGGAGACTCATTTCCTTATACTGATATGTAAAATGCTTGCTAGGGTATTTCCTTCTCTCTTCAATTGATTCTAAGCATTGCAAATAAGGCTCTGAGGTGCTAACTTGCAATTTTTATAGCCAACAGACAGTCCTGTTTCCTCCATAGTGTTCTCTGTACAATACAGGTACATACAGGATATGAACACTCCAGGTGTTAGAGCAAATTGCCCCAGGAATGTCAACTGGGTATGAGCCTCAAGATAAGAGGCTATGATTCCACAGGACACAAGAGTTTGCATATCAGAACCAAAGCAATAACCCCCAAAACAATTTCATTGCTACATAAATTGGATTATGTAAATTGATCCTTCTGCATATCTTAATCTCTGCAATTTACAGAGATGCCAATCTTGCACCTGGCCAGCCAGCTCAAGTGACTCACATAATTCCTGCCATCCTCATGGTCTTTCATCACTGAGCCACCCCCCTTCTTCACAAGATAAATTCTGGGAGAGGCCTAGGATCAAGGCCTGTGTCCACATATCCTCATGAGGATTGGATTTAGGACCCCTTGGCTGCCCTTAACTTGGAATATGTCTTGGTGTCTTTACTCTCACCATGGGTGGCATTGGTGTTGGTAGATTGCAATGATCTTGCTGAGATTCCAATGATGTCTCAATGGGATTACAAATATAACTGTTTGGATTATGAGGAAAATTAGAAAGAGTATTACAGTACTTGGATGATTGAACTCGATATTTGGGTTTGCTATAGGAGATTTTCATATCCCATTGTGACAAAGAGATAGATCAACTAGACAAAAAATCAACAAAAATCATCTGAACCAAACCTGTGAACAAAAGAATGCAATAGATATTTTCAAAGTGTTCCACCTAACATCATCAGAATACATATTCTTCTAGCTATACATGTGATATTCTATAAAACAGACCATATAATAACCCATACAACATGCTTCAGTAAATGTAAAGGAATTGAAATAGCCTCATGCATATTATCAGATTATAGCACAATGCAACTGGAAATTAATGGCAAAAGAAACCTCAAAAACTCCATAAACACATGGAAATTACATAACACCCTTCTAAACAACCAGTGGGTCACAGATGAAGTAAAGGAAGAAATTAAAAAATATCCACAACTAAATGAGGATAGAGATACAACATAAAGGGAACTTATGGGATGCAATGAAAAGGGAAATTTACAGTGATGAATTCTCATACCAAGAAAACAAAATAAGCACAAATAAACAACCTAATTTACACCTCAAACTTCTAGAAAGAGAAGAACATGACAAACCCAAAGCCTATACAAAGGAAGAAATTACAAATGTCAGAGCAGGAACTAACACAATGGAGACCAAGAAAACTGCATAAGGAATTAACAAATTGAAGAGTGAGTTCTTTGAAAAAAATAAATAAAATTGATGAATGCTTAGCCAACCTTATCAAAAAAGGAAACAAAATACTCAAATTCATGCAATGAGGATTGAGAAGGGTGAAATCACTACAGATCCTGTGGAAATTCAGAAGATCATCAATGCCTGCTTTGAAAAATCTTTACACTCATAAGATGATAAACAAAGAAGAAATAGAATCCTAGATATATATGCACTTCCATGGTTGGGTCAAGAAGAAATAAAAAAGTATGAATAACTCAATATAACTTAAGAAATTAGAAAAGATAGTTAAAAACTTACCAACAAGGAAAAGCCCAGGTTGTGATGTATTCATAGCTGAATTCTACAAGAAATTTAAAGAAGATTTAATGCAAAGACTCCTCAAACACTTTAACGAAATTCAAAGGGAAGTAATTCTCTGTAACTCATTCCTGGAGGCGTTTATTCGTCTGATACCAAAACCAGAGAAAGATGTAGCAAAAAAAAAAAAAAAGACAGAAAATTAAAAAAAAAATAAAGAAAAACAGGATGAACACCCTCAAGAACATAGAGGCAAAAATCCTCCATAAGATACTGGCAAACAGAATGCAGCAAATCATCAAGAAGCAGAGACTGGCAGCTAGGCTTGGTCTGTTTGGGATTGGGAACTTTGTAGAAACTGGCATCTCAGCCTGACTGTTTTGGACCCATAGGCCGCAGTTCACCCACAGGGAATCTCCCTGAGACTGGCCTGAGACAAAGGATGGTGGCATGGCCTGAGATTCCACAGACTCTGGTCCACCATGCCCAGCATCTGCCTTACAACTTAGGGAGCCAGGAGTGAGGGAGCCAAGAGCCTGTAGCCACCACTGCTCCAGGAACTGAGAGTGCAAGAGGTAATTCACCACACATGCAGAATAAGCTTTGGAACACCGCTCAAAGCAAGGAAATATAGAAAAATGACAAAAGGAAAGACCAAAAGGCAGGCTCAAAGCTCCAGCCCTCCCCAAGAAAGCTTAGAAGCTGTGTACATAGAAGAAAATAGAAGCCATACACCTGAAATGTCTGAAATGATATCAAATGAAATAAACATGCAACTAGGGAAAGCTATGGAGAAATTCAAATCAGAAATACTTGTCCAGGTAAAAGAAGAATTGATAAGAATAGTGAAAGAAATGGTGAACACATCTAGTGAAGACAGCTAAAAAATTAGAGGAAGAAAGCAAACAGATAGAATCCCTGAATGGACACTATAAGAAACAAACAGAATACATAAAGCAGATTCAAAGAGATATACAGGAAATAAAAAATGCTATTGAAAGCTGCCAAAACCACCTCAATGAAAGTGAAGATAGAATTTCAGACCTCAAAGATAAGATTGCAGCCAGTGAACAGGAAAGACAAGATCTTTTAAAAATAACAAAGAAGCAGGAAATAACAATTCCACTCCTGCAAGATGATGCAAAGAAAAATAACATAAGATTAATAGGGATAAATGAAAAAGAAGGGGACAGCCCAAATGATATCAAGAGGATATTTACAGAAGTAATAGCTGAAAACTTCCCAAACATGAGAAGAGAAACTGACATCTGGATAAGTGAAGCATATAGAACTCCAAACAGCCATACCCAAAATAAAACTACACCCAGACACATAATAATCACTATCCTGGAAATCCACCATAAGAATAGAATACTAAAAACTGTTAGAGAGAAAAGAGAGATCAGCTATAAAGGAAAACCTATCAGAATCATGGCAGACTTCTCAACCCAAACAATGAAATCAAGAAGAGCATGGAGTGAAGTATTTCAGATCCTAAAGGAAAACCACTTCCAACCCAGACTGACAACCAGGCAAAACTGTCTTTCAAAATGGGTGGAGAAATAAGATACTTCCATGACAAAGAACAGCTGAAGAACTTCATGAACACCAAATCAACCCGACAAAGAATACTGAAAGACATTCTAGATACACACGGGATAAAGCCACCAAGCAAGGCAGACAGTTAAACAGAATGGAAAGCTAAAGACACAACAGCAGAAAGATAACATGTCAACAATAAACTGATATATAACAGTTACAACCATTAATGTAAATGGCCTCAACTCACCAATCAAAAGAAACAGACTGGCAAAATGGATCAAGAAACAACATCCAACCATATGCTGTCTACAAGAAACCCATATAACACAAAAGGACACTCATAGACTGAAAGTCAAAGGATGAAAAACAATACTTCATGCAACAGGAAAACAAAAAAAAAAAGCAGGAGTAGCAATCCTGTTTGCAGACAATGTGAATTTCAAACCAAGAATGATCCAAAGAGATAAAGCAGGTCACTACATACTAATTAGGGGGAAACTTCAAGAGGAAGAGATAACAATCTTAAATGTATATGCACCAAATTCCAGAGCACACAGCTATACAAAGCAAACATTAACAGAAATGAAAAATCAAATAAGCAATAATACAATTATAACAGGAGACTTTAACAGACCTTTGATACAAAGGGACAGATCAGATAGACAGAAAATCAGCAAAGACATAACAGAACTGAATCACACCTGTGAAAAAAAGGACTTGATAGATGTATACAGAGTGTTCCATCCAACAACATCAGAATATACCTTCTTCTCAGCAGTACATGGGACATTCTCTAAAATAGACCATATACTAGCCCATAGAACATATTTAAGTAAATGCAAAAGAACTGAAATTATCCCATGCATGTTATTGGATCATAGTGCTGTGACACTAGAAATTAATGATAAAAGCAATTTCAAAAAACCTACAAACACATGGAAACTGAATAATACACTCTTGAGCAATCAGTGGGTCACAGAGAAAATTAAAGAAGAAATTAAACAATATCTACAAGTAAATGAAAATACAGGCACAACTTACCAGATTTTGTGGGATGCAATGAAAGCAGTCCTCAGAGGAAAATTTATTGCACTGAGTTCCCACATCAGGAAGACAGAACAAACACAAATAAACAACCTGATGCTATGGCTCAAACATCTAGAAAAAGAAGAGCAAGTCAAAGCCAAAAGCCAAAAGAAGGGAGGAAATTATAAAGATCAGAGCAGAAATTAATGCAATAGAGACTAAGAAAATAGTACAAAGAATCAATGAATCAAAGAGTTTGTTCTTTGAAAGAATAAATAAAACTGAAAAGCCCCTGGCCAACCTTATTTTAAAAAGGAAAGAAAAAACTCAAATTCATGCAATAAGAAATGAAAAAGGTGAAATTACTACAGACTCAGTGGAAATACAGAAGATCATCAACACCTATTTTGAAAACCTCTACTCTCATAGGTTCGATAACACTGAAGAAATAGACAGATTCCTGGATACATATGAACTACCAAAGCTGGATCAGGAAGATGTAAAACTGCTGAATAACCCAATTTCTATTACTGAAATTCAAAACGTAATTAAGTCCTTGCCTACAAAGAAGAGTCCAGGCCCAGATGGATTCACGGCAGAATTCTACAAGAAATACAAAGAAGACTTAATTCCAACACTCCTGAAACACTTCAATGAAATAGAAAGGGAAGCAATTCTTCCAAAGCATTCCTGGAAGGAAATATCACTCTAGTACCAAAAACAGAGAAAGACTCAACTAAAAATGAGAACTATAGGCCAATCTCCCTAATGAACATAGATGCAAAAATTCTCAATAAAATATTGGCAAACAGGATGCAGCAAATCATCAAGAAGATTATAAACCATGACCAAGTGGGGTTCATCCCAGGAATTCAGGGATGGTTCAACATATGGAAAACAATAAATGTAATCTACCATATCAATAGAGCCAAAAGGAAGAATCACATCATCATTTCTATAGTTGCAGAAAAAGCTTTTGATAAAGTCCAACACTCATTCATAAGAACCTTAAAGAGAATTGGAATAGAAGGTCTTTATCTCAATATGGTAAAGGCCATCTATGACAAACCTACAGCCAGCATCATATTAAATGGTCAAAAACTGAATGCCTTTACGTTAAAATCAGGCACAAGACAAGGATGTCCATTATCACCACTGCTATTCAACATAGTACTGGAAATTCTAGCCAGAGCAATTAGACAAGAGAAAGAAATAAAAGGAGTAAAGATAGGAAAAGATGAAGTTAAAGTATCATTATTTGCAGATGACATGATACTTTACATAGAAGACCCCAAAACTCTATTGAAAGACTCCTAGATATAATAAATTTAGCAAGGTAGCTGGATACAAAGTCAACACTCAAAAATCAATAGCATTTCTATACACTAACAACAAAAGTACTGAGAGAGAAATAAAAGAAGCTACACCCTTTACACTAGCATTCAAAAAAATGAAATACTTAAGAATTAATCTCACAAAAGAAGTAAAAGAGCTATACAGCAAAAATTATAATACCCTGAAAAAGGAAATCGAAGAGGACCTCAGAAAATGGAAAGACAACCCCTGTTCATGGATAGGAAGAACAAACATTGTAAAAATGGCCATTCTCCCAAAATTAGTATACAGATTCAATGTAATCCCAATCAAAATACCACTAACATACCTCATAGATCTAGAGAAATCACTCTTAAAATTCATCTGGAACCAGAAGAGACCTAGAATAGCAAAGGCAATTCTAAGCAACAAAGGCAAGGCAGGAGGCATCACAATCCCCAACTTGAAATTATACTACAAAGCTACAGTAACAAAGTCAGTATGGTACTGAAATAAAAACAGACTGGAGGATCAGTGGAATAGATTGGAAGATACAACCACAACCACAAACTCACTCAACCACCTTATCTTTGATAAAGAAGCCAAACACGCTTGTTGGAAGAATGACAGTCTCTTTAACAAGTGGTGCTGGAAAAATTGGCAGTCCATATGCAGAAGACTAAAACTAGACCCATGTCTATCACCATACACTAAACTAAAATCTAAATGGATCAAAGATCTAAGTATTAAAATAGAAACACTAAAACTTCTGGAAGATAAAGTAGGTAAAAATCTCAAACATATAGGGGTAGGAAGAGAATTCATGAGCAAGAACCAAACTACACGGGAAATACTTCCCAGAATCAACAACTGGGACCACATCTTATTAAAGAGTTTCTGCATGTCAAAAGAGGTTTCCAGCAGAGTGAAAAGAAAACCCACAATTGGGAAAAAATCTTCATGGACAGTTCCTCAGACAAAGGACTTCTGTTTAGAACTTATAAAGAATTGAAAAAAATCAGACCCTCAAAATTCAAAGACCCAATCCAAAAATGGGCATCTGAAATGAATACACAGTTCTCAGATGAAGAAATACAAATGGCAAATAAACCAAACTCACAAATGTAAATACCGTATAGTCTCCCTAGTATGAGAGTTGATAAGAGTATATAAGGTTTTATGGTAAGCCTGAGTCCCCATCTCATAGCTTTGATGCCTTTCAATGTTTTCATTCATTAGTTGGAATGCTTTTATTCTGTTTTGTTTGACTATATCATGCATGATGATATGAACAGCTGTTTTGAAGAAAACAAAACATTATAACAGCTATTGCTGATTTAATATTGTCCTTCTTAGAAGTCCTACCATGCTTCTATGCTTCTACTACCATTGGTTCTATCTATCACATTGTGTCTTATTGGGATTTGAATATGTGTGATAGTTTAAACAAACTTTTTCTATCAAAAATGAGATATTATAGTACCCATTGATCATTTTCTGTTATTTGGTTCAGAAAGCCCTGTAATTCTTTCACTCTTTGCATGGCTTTATACTATTTTGTTATGTTTGATATTATTGTATTTGAAACTATGCTCAACTATAGCACAGTAAGATAGCTACTGTTGATGTCCGGTTGTCTTAATGTAAAGTACTGTGTTGCCTATGTTGTCCTGTTCTGATCTGCTCTGTACTGCCCTCTTTTGTTTTATTCTCTTTAAAATAAAATTTTAAAAAAATCATCAAGAAGATTGCACACCATGACCAAGTAGGATTCATCCCAGGAATGCAGGGATGGTTCAACATATGCAAATCAACATATGTAATGCATCATATAAATACAACCAAAGATAAAAATCATGTAATCATTTCAACACATCCTGAAAAAGCTTTTGATAAAGTCTAGGTGTCATACATGATTTAAAAATACCTACAGAAAATCAGAATAGATGGTCTTCACCAAAATCTGCTAAAAGCCATCTATGTCAAACCAGCAGCCAACATCACACTAAATGCTAAAGGTTTTTACTCTAAAATTAGGAACAGGGCAAGGATGTCCATTATCACCACTTTTCTTGATATAGTTCTGAAAACATTAGTCAGAAAAATAGGACAAGGAGAGAAATAAATGGAATAAAGATAGGAAAGGAACAAGTTAAACTATCATTATTCACAGGTGACAAGATACTCTACATAGAAGACCCCAAGAACTCCACCAAAACACTCCTAAAGTTAATAACCAAATTCAATAGCATACTTGGATACAAAGTCACCTGTCAAAAATCAATAGCATTCCTGCACACAAATGAAAAACTCACTGAGAAATTAGAAAAACTAAACTCTTCACAATAACATCCAAAAAAATGCAATACTTGGGAATGAATACAATAAAGGAAGTAAAGGATCTATATATTGAAAATTACAGTGCCTTGAAAATGGAGATTGAAATGGATATCAGAAAATGGAACAGTATCACTTGCTCATGGATAGGAAGAACCAACTTAGTGAAAATGGCCACACTCTCAAAACTTGTTTTACAGATTTTATGCAGTCAAGATCAAAATGCCATTAACATAGCTCACAGATCTAGAGAAAACAGTCATAAAATTCATCTGGAGGCAACCTAGAATAACAAAGGCAATCTTGGAGAAAAAAGGTAAGTCAGGAGGCATCAAAATCCTTGACTTGAAATTATACTACAAAGCTCCTGTGGTAAAATCAGCATAGTGCTGGCAATGGAATATGCCACTGAGAAAGAGTGGAGCAGATTAGAAGATGCAGACACAACTACAAACACACTCAGCCACCTTATTTTTGATAAAGGGGTCAAACATAAAGGGGTCACTGGAAGAAAGAAGCCTTTTTAATAAATGATGCTAGATTCATGTCTATCACCATGTACTAAAAAAAAAAGTCAGAATGGATCAAGGATTTCAGTGTTTTAAAAACCCCACTACATTAACTGAAAGAAAGTAGGTCTTGAAGACATAGGAGCAGGCAGAGGCCTCATGAACAAAACTCGAACAGCATGGGGAATTCTTCACAGAATCAACAACTGGAATCTTACTTCTGATTAAAAAGCTTTTGCACAACAAAAGAAACCGCAAATAGAATGAAAAGGTCCACCCACAGAGTGGAAAAAGTCTCTCAAAGAACTTCTGTCTAGAGCATATAAATAATTGAATAAAATCAGACCCCCCAAATTCAAAGACTTAATTCAAAAATGGGCTGCTGACATGAGCACACACAACTCAGATGCACAAATACAAATATCAAAAAAATATGTAAAATGTTTAACATTACTGGTCATTTGAGACAAGCAAATTAAAACAACACTGAGGTTTTATCTCACCTCAGTAAGAATGACTA
This sequence comes from Dolichotis patagonum, assembly GCA_004027295.1. Lineage (NCBI taxonomy): Eukaryota > Metazoa > Chordata > Mammalia > Rodentia > Caviidae > Dolichotis > Dolichotis patagonum. Next base: position 25,565 of record PVJX010017223.1, on the reverse strand, counting down.
TTATTAAGAAATCAACCAATAACTACTGGTGGTGGGGCTGTGAGGAGAAAGGAATCCTTTTCTAGTGTTAGTGGTAGTGTATAGTGGTGCGATTACTGTGGAAACCAGTGTGAAAATTCCTAAAAAAAAAAAAAAAAGCATTAGAAGTCCCATTCATCCCAGCTATTCCTCTTCTGGGTATTTTCCCAGAAGAATTAAAAGCATCACACCACAGTGATATCTCTTCACCCATATTTATAGCAGCACAATGTATAATAGCTAAACCTTGGAAATAAGCCAAATGCCCATCACCTGAGGAATGGATAAAAAAAGATGTGGTATTTTTATACCATGGAGTATCACTCAGCTATGAAGGATAAAGTTGAGGCATTTATAGGGGAATAGATGCAGCTAGAGATCATACTCATTAGTGAAATAAATCAGACTCACACATGTGAACATCACATTATCCCCATAGTGTAAGAAGCTGAACAGTAACCATGATCCAAAATGTACAATAGATACTGTGAAATGGAAAGACAGTTTTCAAAAGGAAAGAGAAACTGGGGTGGGGGAAAGGAGAAAAGGAAGATAAAAGGAAAAAAGTATATATATGATAACAATTAAGATAGTTACACAATTAATTGCTATTAGCTCATTGAAAAGACTTTTCCGGTATTGTCTGATCAATTTTTCATGCCCTCATCTTGTAATATGAGCAACTACTTTGAAGATAACAATACACAATGATGCCTTTGTTATTCTGCTGCAGTCTTGTTTTGAAATTTTGTACCATTGTTTTTATTGTTTTTTTAACTTAAAAAATTCTCATACATTTCTCTGTAAAACAAGCAATATGTGAATGCAAGCACCGTGGATGCCTCTCTAAAGAAAGACTCCTTTCCATCTGTGTGTATAGACGGAGGGAAAGATAAAAATTCTCTTAGTGACTAGAACGGCAAACACAGTGTCTAATTTCACATTTCTGAAGGTGAAGGGTAACAGCGCTACACAAATGCTTCTCTCACCTGAATCTTGGCCAAACCTCAGACCCCAGAGTAAACTCTCAGTTTTTGTAAGAAGCCAGGCTTCTTCCCCCCTTTTCCATTCTGTGCTGGAATAGTCAGTCCTGTGGACTGAATCACCTGGGCTCCACCCCAACGTGATTTCATGGAATTTTATTGCTCGTCCTAAAAATTCTTTTGTGCTCATTTTAACCCATATTTTTGTCTTTTAAAACAAACTCAAGGTAATGACCTTACAAAAACAAATTCTCCTTCATATGTTCTCAAAGCTTTGAATTTTAACCCTGGAAATGCCAGAAGGAAATGGGGAAAGTTCTAGGTCTCTGTTAATATTTACAGAGAGAAACACAGGCAGAGTAGATCAGGAGATAGGGTCCATTGAGATACTCTATATATGGAGGCAGTGGGACCCAAAACAAGCAGTGCACCCTATGGGAGTGAAAGGGGAGGAATTGTCTAAAAAAGGGAGGCAGAGGATATTGTTAATGGGGTAACAAGATTTAAAATTTACATTATTCTCACCACTCTGCTTGGATGTATTACGTGCTGTTTCAGTTTGTCTACTTACACTAGACTTGAAGACATGGTCAGCTATCCAAAAAATAAGAGGACATATTATGGTAATCATCCCTAATTTTCCTATGAACTTAATCTGAAGCCCCTTATAACTTATACTGTCTTATGACTGATCTTATTTGAATCTGGTTTGTTAAATTGCTACTTTGTATTGACTGATTTTATTTAAATCTGTTATGATTGATAGCATCAAGTCTAAGAGTATAGGCAACTACAGTGAAGATGACAAGATTCACTAAGATACCCACTCTGGTTTGATTATTACTTGCTTTTGAAGTCTTATAATGTCTCCAATGCTTCATTTTTATTAATGCTGTTATATACTGCTGAGACATCATGGTAACCATTGTAGATCACCTTGTATCTACAAGGTTTTATGTAACTTTTTTGCCTCATGCTTTTCTAGGAATTGTTTTGTTTTATCTTGCTTTGTTTTGTTTTTACCTCTAATACAGAAAAGATAGATGTACATTTAGAGACTCATGCATGTGTAGAGCTTATAAACAGTTTACGAGAACCAACTATATAACACATGTTGAAATGAACAACTACTTTGAAGAAAAAGAGACACTGCAATACCCAGTGCTGATTCCATAATGTCATGATGTGAAATCCAGCAAAACTATCACTTTTTGTTCAAAGGGATTTTAGCTTGCTTTGTCTTGTTTAAGTTCAACACATATGAAGGTATGGACAGCTGTTTTGAGGAGAATGAGAGATACTATGACAGCCATTCTTGGCTTCCCTAATGTTTGGTCTTGAAGACTTGAAATGCCCTCCTCGTCCTGCTCAGATCAATTCCATACTATGTTGTTTCATGTGAATTCCCTGTATGTGACAATATGGACAACTATTTGGAAGAAAACAAGAGTCAATATGATAGAGAGTAAATATCTCTGATTGTCTAGTTTTAAAATTTATGTCTCTTACATTGCTTTCTTGTGATCCACTTTGTTCTGTTTTGTTGTGTTTAATTTTACCCTTTTGTTATAATTGCATGTATATTTGAGTGTGTAAGATGGATGACCATATTGCTGTTTTTCTCAGATCGTGGAGCAGAACTGTTAACAGTCCCACTGTTTGAATGTCTACTTTACATGTTTTAACTTTGTAATTTGAACAACTATTTCCAAGAAGTCAGTATGTAATTTGTCAAGTAATAATTTCTTAGATTTTTTTGTTGTTGTTATTTTCCTTTTTTCCTTGGAATTCTGTATTGTTGCTACCCTTTATTCTGTTTTGTTTTTTCTCTTTAAATAAAATTTAAAAAAATAAAAATTAAAATTAAAATTAAAAAAAGGAAAGTTCCAGGCCTCCAGATCTTCTCTTCAGCTCTCTTTCTGGCCCCTGGAGGGCACTGTTGCCTAACCTGGAATCGGCTTTGGTCTAATAGAGCAGAGTCAAAAACCCCTTTCTTCCTCTGCAGTCTAAGGAGTCATCTGAACACAAGGGGCAGTAATAGTTAATAGGGAAGATTACCGGGCACGAGGACAAGTGAATCATTATCAGCACCTGAAAACCCTGTTTGCTGGATATGCCTTTCATTCCGCAGCTCTGCCCTCTAAATGCTAATTGATGACACCTAGTATGAACTGGAGGCGTCTCCTTGAGTCCTCAGCATTTGCAGCCCTCATGCATGTGCACACTGTCATCACGACTTTTACCTGTGTCACTACCGTCTCTCTCACAAAATCCTCCTGGATCAGAGGAACAGAGAAAGAAAAGGCAAGACTGAGAATTCCAAAGCACAAGAGGCAGAATTTTTTAAAAAGAAAACTATTGCTTAGTATTTTATATACCAGAGAAAAATCTGAGGTTTATTTTATATGTTCAAAATGATTTTTAAAAAAAACCATTTAATGCTATTTCTTTAATATTTTTTCTTCCTCCTGGTAGCTAAAAGAAAGAGGAGGTAAGAAAAAAGAGGAAATGTAATGGCAGAGATACAGTGAGAAGAGAGTAGGGAAAGGAGAGGAATCAGAAGGAACGAAGAGATTTTATCAGTTGCAAGCATGAGACACAGGAAGCTTCTGTAAGATAACAATCATTAAAAAGCCATATTGCCCAGGCAAGGTAATATGTAACTCTTGCCTCAATTGATACTATTTTTCTCCTCATAATGAACAATTTTTTTTACTAGTGTCAGTTATTTGATATAACTTGTATTTTTAAATGACACACACAAATACAATTCTAGATATTAATAGATATTTTGTGACATTTAGATGGATATATGTTTAAATCAGGTTAAGCAATATTTTCTTAAACTTGTATCATTTAAGAAATTATATATTTGAGCTGAGGCCTTGCTGAGTAGCTCAGGCTTACCTGGAACTCTTGGGCTCAAGTGATCTACCCGTCTCAGCTTCTTGAGTGGCAGGGTTATAGGCACGGGTCACCATGTCCTGCTGAGCATTTATCATTTCCTTAGGGTGGTGAATTTTACACTCCTTACTCCGGCCTTTTGAAGATTTCAGTACATTATCATTACTTTTAGTCACCCTAATGTGCACCAGGACACCTGAACTTCTTGCTCCTAAGTGTAATTTAGCGCACACTGATTAAACTGTCCTCCGCCCTCCACCTCCTTAAAGAGCAATTCCTTATAATAATGTTAACCACAGCTCTTGGTTATTCCAGGAGAATCCCAATCTACGTACTCCAACAGGAAGGCAACATTATGTGTATGCTTTAGAGCTCTTACAACTTTTTTACTTAGTGTGCCTGCAGTGACTCTCATGTAAATTAACTCACAGATTAATAAGGAACCATTAGAATGCACATTTCTTTTCTGGGTTTCAATACATGTACATGCATGTCCTTTCTGTGATGGTCCCCAGACTCATTAATACAGTTGATCTGTTTTCTTTTGGGGAAGCGCCTCCCCTTCCTCCTCACATGCCCCTCACACTCCTCGCAAGTCAGGGACTACCAGAAAAGTTTCCTCTAATGACCTTTCTCTCTCCTCTCTCCCCACCAGGCTCCACCCAGATTCTCAAAGGTCTGAGTGCGGGAGGGGCTTCCTGCACAGAGCCTGTGGAGGACTCACGGTGTCCAGCCTGGGCAGGTTCCTCAGTGGAGCCGACTGGCTGCAGGAGCAGAGCAGTTCCAGAACCAGAAACTGACAGCAGTGCCCCTGAGTGGACTAAGTGCTCTGACTGAGGCACCCAGGCCGAGAAGGGCCATGAAGAGGACCCTGAGCTCTCTGCTGGGGTTGTTGTACACCCAGCTCTGTGAGTTGCACTGTTTCAGATTTGGAGAATTTAAAGCATTTTTGCAGTTGCGGTGGAGGGGCAGGGGTGGGAGCTCACAATCTTGCAGGCTTTCTTCCCTCTCATGATCCATGGGGGCATTTTCAGGGCTGTGTAGATGCTGCAGTGACGTCACTTGTGACCCTGTCTCTATTCCTACGCAGGTGTGAGAGGGATGCAGGTGGAGCAGAGTCCTCCAGCCCAGATCCTCCAGGAGGGAACTGGTTCCACTCTGTCGTGCAAATTTTCTGACTCAGTGACCAATGTGCAGCGGTTTCGCCAAGATCCTGGGGAACACCTGGTCACCCTGTTCTCCGTTCCTTCAGGGACAAAGCAGAGTGGAAGACTAAAGGCCACGACAGTCCCTAAAGAACGCCACAGCTCGCTGTCCATCTCCTCTGCCCGGCTCACAGACTCAGCCTCTTATTTCTGTGCTGCAGCCCACAGCGCTCCCCAGGCGCCTTCAGCTGGGGCACAAACCCTCAGCTGGGCTCAGCCCCGCTCCAGCCAGGGTGCATCCCGGGGCCACCACAGCGGGGTCTTCACAGGCTCATAGGTTTCATCTGCAGCAGCAGAGTCTCAAGCACACACACTGTTTGGCTTCATGGGTTTGGTCTTTCTCCTGAATTCTCACATTACACTTCCCCTGCACAGAGACCTGACTTAGAACTAGTGTAGTAGTTGACAGGAGGCCTGGGTGAAAGTAAATATTAAACTCCAGGGTTCTGGGTTCCCAGAGAATAAAAAGCAACAGGAATGAAAAGAGAAGAAAGCTGTGCAGTAAAGGTGTTACTGGTGACGATGTGTCTTAGCTGTGTCTCAGGCACACTCGGTTCTGTCTTAGCACAAGGTGCTCCCGCAGGAAGTGCCAACACTTTGCCTCCAGTCAGCAGAGCAGGGCAGCAGAAAAAAGAAAAATATCAGTGATGCTCATGTATAATAAACAGATGTCAGAGACAGTGTGAAGCTATGCTTTCCATTCATCTAAGTCCCGCCCAGTCCTTGCAGCCCGGTGTGTGGCTCAGGACTCGGTCCACCCTGGAGTGTCCCCAGCAGGTCTGAGAGCACTGTCGCCTGCGGGAGGGTGTCCTCAGGTCAAGCTGTTTCATGGGGCTGCTCAAGGCTGTTATTTCCGTGCAGTCGCTCTGCCCGGTTGTATCTATTACTGAAAGTAGCGAAGTCTCCCAACTGCTGTTAATGAATTTCTGTTTGTCCCTGTAGTTCTTTCAGCTTTTGCTGCATGTATTTTGGGCTCTATGTTAAGTGTCTGTACAGTTTAGCTGTTGTAGTTTTCCTAACTGACTTACTTTTTAACATGATAAGTGATCCCTCTTTATGTAAGTCACTTTGTTAAAGTATGTGGGAACAGTATAGCAACTCCGATTCTCTTAAGGCTGCTGTTAACATGATACAACTTTTTCTAAGTTAAACTTATTTATGGGCACTATGATTTTCATCTGGAATGTTCTGCAAAGGCCCATACCTGAGGCTCTTTGGCCTGTGCTGAGGTGGGACCCGGTGGGAGGATTTAGCTCAGGCCCACCTGCTCTTGGTGAGTCAGGATGCTGGTTCCTCCTGCCTGTGTCCGGGTTGCCGGGAGGTGAGCGGCTTCCTGTGCTGTGCGCGTCCACATGGTCCATGGCCTCGCCACAGACCGAGAGGCCAAGAGGCTGTTTGCTGTGCACCGAAACCTCCCAAACGTGTGGCTTCAGTCATTCTGTAGGTGACAGAAGCATACTGACAAAGAAATTCTGGCAATAAGCTGACCCACATACCACAGCATTCAGGATGTGAACAACATTAGATTAGATTAAATTTTATATTCCATACTTTACACATTCTAGCTTAAAACTCAGTAAAGTGAGGACGTGTTTAAAGAATCAGTTGCTCCTAAATTTGAAATATGAAAAAAATACAAAACATCTTTTCTCTAAACTCTTTTCCTGTCATTCCCAGGAACTGGGAGACTGGAAGGGATGTGAGTCCTAAAGGACATTTAGACCCATCAGGCACTGTCAGGAGACAGAGCTGGGTGGTTAGCATGATTTCCTGGGAACTGTCATGTTCTCACTGGATTATCGCTATTTTTTTACTTCTTTATTAGTATGCTCGTGATACATACTAAGTGAAGCATGGGAAATGGGCATCACTTCTCCACCTTTTTTACTTACCTTTCCTTTCTGCTCACTCCTATCTCTGTCCGCCCTCAGACTGTCTTGGTATTTGCTGAAAATTAATTGAACATGCATATGTGAACCTGTTTCTGTGTTACAGCACATCTAAGGATCTCTGTCTCTCTTTCACCACTACCAAGCTCTGTAGATCACTGTTCTATACACTCACTAAGTGTTGCTGGGATCTCTCCCCAGTGTTCCTTTTGATAGCTGTCTTGGTTACTCAAGCAGATTTGCACTTGTATGTAGATTATGTATTCAGTCCAACAATTTATACAAAAAATGTAATGAGATTTTGGGTGATATTTCATTAAAATTTTTTAAAATGAGGAATTTGAAGCCATTGAGTCTTCCAATACATGAACATATCTCCTCATTTATTAAGAATTTTATACTTATTGACAGAGTTTTGCATATTTTTTTAAAAAAATAAAGTCATGAACTGGAAGAAACTATTTGAAACATACATGTTATTCAAAGAATTTTATATGTAAATAGTTCTTGAAAAACAATCAAAGTATAAATTTTAAAATGAATAAAATGAGCATAGCATTTGTATATAAGATACATGAATGAGAAATAAGCAAATAAAAGAACATTCTTTTTCCCCATTTTATTTTAAAGAGAATAAGACAAAAGAGGTCAGTACAGAGCAGATCGGAACCAGACAACATAGACAACAAAATACTTAACATTAAGACAACCAGACATTAACAATAGCTATCACAATATTTCTTTCTCTGCTATAGTTGAGCATAGTTTCAAATACAATAATATCAAACATAACAAAAAAAGAGTAAAACAATTCAAAGAGTGAAAGAATTACAGGACATTCTGAACCAAATAACAAAGAATGATCAATAGGTACTATAATATCTCATTTTCAATAAAAATTTTGTTTTTACTTTCACACATATTGAAATCCCAATAAGACACAATGTGATAGATAAAACCAATGGAAATAGAAGAATAGAAGCTTGGTAGGACTTCTAAGAAGGACAGTATTAAATCAGCAATAGCTGTCATAATGTTTTGTTCTCTTCAATACAGCTGTTCATAGCATCACATATAATAAAGTCAAACAAAACAGTGTAAAACCATTCCAACTGATGAATGAAAACATTGAAAGTCTTCAAAGCTATGAGATGGGGACTCATACTTACTCTAAAATCTTATATACTCTTATCAACTCTCATACTAGGGAGACTATACAGTATTTACACATGTGAGTTTGGTTTATTTCGCTTATGAGTATGGTCTCAAGTCGTGTCCATTTATTTATAAATATCTCAATGTGATCATTCTTTATAGCTGAGTAGTACTCCATTGTATAGAAATATCACAACTTTTTTATCCATTGCTCAGTTGATGGGCACTTAGGCTGCTTCCAAGATCTGGCTATTATAAATTGTGCTGCTATAGACATGGGTACACATATATCACTGTGCTATGATGTTCTCAGATCATTCTTCTGGGAATATGCCTAGAAGTGGAATAACTGGGTGAAACGGGACCTCCAGACCCAGCTTTTTGAGGAATCTCCAGACTCACCCCCACAGTGGTTGCACCAGTCTACACTCCCAGCAACAGTGCAGAAGAGTACCTTTTTCCCCACAGCCTCTCCAACACTTGTTGTTGGTAGTGTTTTCTATCTTGGGCAGTCTTTCTGGAGTGTGATGGAATCTCAGTGTGGTTTTAATTTGCATTTCTCTCATGACTAATGATGATGAACATTTTTTCATGTATTTATTTGCCATTCGTATTTCTTCATCTGAGAACTGTGTATTCATTTCAGATGCCCATTTTTGGATTGCGTCTTTGAATTTCGAGTGTCTGATTTTTTTAAAATTCTTTATAAGTTCTAGACAGAAGTCCTTTGTCTGAGGGACTGTCCATTAAGATTTTTTCCCAAATTGTGTGTTTTCTTTACACTCTGCTGGAAATCTCTTTTGATGTGCAGAAACTCTTTAATAAGATGTGGTCCCAGTTATTGATTCTGGGATGTATTTCCCATGTAGTTTGATTCTTGTTCATGAATTCTCCTCCTATCCCTATATCTTTGAGATTTTTACCCACTTTGTCTTCCAGCAGTTTTAATGTTTCTGTTTTAATATTTAGATCTTTGATCCACTTAGATTTTAGTTTAGTACATGGTGCTAGGCATGGTTCTAGTTTTAGTCTTCTGCATATGGATAGCCAGTTTTTCCAGCACAATTTGTTAAAGAGACTGTCATTCTTCCAGTGAGCATGTTTGGCCCCTTTATCAAAGATAAGGTGGTTGAGTGAGTTTGTGGTTGTGGTTGTATCTTCCAATCTATTCCACTTATCTTCAGATCTGTTTTTATTCCAAAAGAACATTCCTCATCAGAGGCCAACAAAACAGGGTCCATGAGCCAAATCTAAGGATTCACTTATTTTTATCAGTTTTAGTTGGAACAAAGATGTGTCATTTGTTTGTATATTATGAATTGCTTCTTACATGTTGTAGATACAGAGCTGAGTATCTGCAACAGAGATTGAAAACCCTAAAAATAGAAAATCTGCAGTACCCAATTCTCCATGCAGAGAATTACCCACTCTTCTACATCAGTAATTATCACACAAACAGCATCATCAAAGCTAATTGAGGTAGGAATAGATTGGCAGTGAGGCAGGGGCTGGGCTCTCCAGGGAATCAGTGCTGGAGATGAGAATGCACCAGGGCTGTGGCCACAGGCACATCTGAAGAAGACTAAAATCGCATGAGTGAGATTTACTACTTTCCTGAGTGACTCTTAGGATACTTAGCAGACACTCAGAATTACTGATGTCGCTGTTTTGAGGTTTCTCATGATCTCATTAGGGGTAGGTCATGCTCTCCCACCCAACAACACTAAGAGTAAAACCACTAGGACTAAACTAGGAACACTAAGACTAAGACTATAGATTACTGACCAAGGTTAATGGAGTCACCCACATGCCCATATACCAGTGGGATCAGTATCACCTAAGTGACTGTACTTGCAATCTTATTGGTTAATCATAATTTCAATCCCTGTTGTACCTACCTCATGATTTTACTCTATAAAACTTCATGTGAGAGGTGGTCTCACTGGCAACCCATTCAAGACCCCTCCTACTGATATGGGGAAAGAAACTCCCAGCCTGCTCTATGTCCGGTATGAGTTCGTATTCTCTGTAAATGAAGAATGGATTTTAGGAGCAATGGAAATTAAGAGCAGAATATATTCACTAAAGGAAAGAAAATTTCCATCCAAGAGAGTGACAGAAGGGGTCCTGGGTATGTTGCTGAGGATCCTGCCTTTTCTAGGGATTTTTATACAGCAAAACCACAAAGCGAAGTGGGTCCAAGCTGGGGAAAAATTGGAAATCACATGGTGGGCATGAGGGGGGACAGAACTATGGTCAACCAATAAGATTATGAGTATAATTGTGGGTAAAATTGATTAAATCAGGATCAAATGGGGAAGGAAGTCACATAGCGAGCAGGTATGAATACAGAACAGGGCCTTTTCCTGGAGGGGGTTAGGTTAGCGGCTCCTTCTGGCTTCTTCAAAGTGAGCAAACAGACTCCCCACCTCAGCGGTCATGGCACATTCAATCTTGTCCCCCCCCAAAACCACATCTCAGAGGCAGCTGCTCCCTGCTGCTGCGGGATTCTGCACCTGGACTGTCAGGAGCACAGGCAGCCAGCTCACCTGGAGGGAAGCCCATCACCACGCTGCTCCCAGGGTGCTCTATGCACCCACAGTCTCCATCTGCTGAAGAGCAAATAATTGCAAACTAGAACACAGGCTGTCTGCCACCACTCAGGTGAAATGGGATGGAGGAGAAACTCAGATAATTATAAGCCCTTCTCTACAACATGCATTGATCTGTTATTAGAACCTGTATCAAGAACTGGAACTGTCTTAGAGACTTTGTATGTGCTTTTCTTGGTTTCTAATTGTCTTTTGGTCACTTTAGTTTCACTCATCTATTAAAACAATGAAGGAAAAGTTAGAACAGCTCCGTCCCACATGATCGCATAATAGGATGCAAAATCTCAGTCTCTGTTATCAGTAGTGTTCACATGTCCTGTGTGCTTTCAGGAGCAGATAATAGTGTGTGTCACAGAAAGACCTGGCATTCTCTTCATAGGGTTATTAGGAAGAGGATAATAAGGATCATTATTTAACTCAATAGTACAGAAAATGTGGGAGAATAAATCTAACATACATGATGTAAGAAGTATAGTTTAGTGGAGGAAATAGGTCTGATTATACTCATACTATTAAAATCTAGTAAATAAAACTTACTATCCAGTTTTGAAAGAACAGCATTTTGTTGTGCCCATAATTAAAAAAAACCCAAAGACAATTTCATCTCCAAAGACTGTGGGATGGAATTTCATCACATGATTTAGATATAGCTTTGTTGTTTGTAAAACTGAAATAGATCCTAAAGTTCAGTAAGGAAGGAGAAGATGCAATAATTGTTTTGCACACAGAAAAGAAAAGACTATGTGGAGAAGAGTAAACACTGGTCAGTTTAGTGACCAGGCAGATGATTAGAAGGAGAGTCTGGGGCTCAGAGTCAATTTCACTGTACATGTGCCCCTCTAACTAATCTACTGAGTAACATCTCATGCGTTAGCCAGCTCAGTCTGCACTTCCTCTCAGCTCCAGCTCTCAAACTAACTGCTTTTATCAGTGTCATTTCTAAGAACTTCCTAACCGAGCTCCAGCGGAAACAAGGGCAGACAGAAGAGCAGTTGTTTCTCACATGTGCGCAGACCCTGTGGTGTATGAATGTAAGAACCCTACTTCCTGTCTGGGGGAGTCGCCTAGGAGCTCACGAATTACTTATATGTGCACTGCCAGGCACTGAGGGGCCCTCAAGCCCGAGCATGAGGCAGAACAACACACACTGTGCAGAGGGGCAAACACTCATGCCACTCTCCAGGCTGCTGTGTGTGTCCGTGGTCTTCATCTATTCTGGTATGGATGGGGCAAACATGTTCAAGACTGTTAAGGATGAAGGACGGAAACACAGACGGGTGCTGCACACAGTCTGGGGAGGAAAGTGGAATGGGGAAAAGCAAGGGAACTGTGACTGCACTGTTCCTAAATTAGTCTAATTCTCACAGTATTTTATCCACTATGTCATGGAATCAGCTTTCTCTGATTGTTCCCACAGGATCTAGTGTGGCCCAGAAAGTGACTCAAGTCCAGCCACTCACATCCAGACCAGAAGGGGAAACAGTCACCCTGGACTGCTCCTATGAGACAACCTGGGGCTCATACTATATTTATTGGTACAAGCAACTTCCCAGTGGAGAGATGGTTTTTCTTATTAGACAGTATTCTTCAGATTCCAATGCAAAGAGTGGTCGCTATTCTGTCAACTTCCAGAAAGCAGCTAAGTCTATCAGCCTCAGCATTTCAGCCTTACAGAAGGAAGATTCTGCAAAGTATTTCTGTGCTCTTTGGGAACTCACAGTGTTAGAAGTGATAGTAAAAGCTGAACAAAAACTCAGGAGCTCTCTGAGAGCCAGGCCCTGCTGCAGGAGCCCAGAGGAGACTGGCACCTGCAGATCCCAGACAGGAAGGGAGCAGAGCAGTTGCTTCACTGTGGTCTGGATCAGAGGATTAAGTTCTAAGTAAAATCTGCTTCTTCCTCCTTTGGAAACAGGTGTCAGGAGCAACTTTTCTGTGGTTCTTTCTGTCTTGGATTTCTGAATCAAAAATAGTTCATCATTACGTGTGTAAAGATGTTTAATGTTGAATGCTTGCCCCATAATATTTTAAAGTTTTACTTTAAGATACCAATAGCCCAAATTTAAGTTTAATGATCTGAAACAGCAAGAACACAATTTCCTTAGTCATTTTAGGCTCCCTGTTTGGTTCACAGGAGCAGAGCCACCATGAAGGATGCTGAATGAGGATAATTATAAGGATGAGGCATCACGCATCAGCTCAATCTGGAAGGAGCCTGTAGGAAGCTAATGTTTGTATGACAGTGTTGAGCCTGAATTGACTGAAGGTCAACTAGATTCACACTTAGGGAGAAAATATGGATGAGCACAAGTAGGTGCGTGAACTATGATGTATGAGGACACACTGGGACCTGTGACTTCAAGTGAAACCTGCAAACTAAGGCTTGGCTCTCTCCCTGCTCCTTCAGTGTGAGTGGGTGGCCATCAAGAGAAGCAGTGTCATTGGCAATGACCCATACACATACCTGGGTCCAGATAAAGAGGTGATGGAGGGGGAGCTGTGGTGGGAGGGAGCTGTGTCAACAGTGAGTCAGCAAATCATTACCAGCTCAGAGCGCTGTCCAGGGTCCTGGGCACACAAGGAGTGGCTGCAGCCTCGCACCCACCTTCCACGTGCAGCACCATTTCCTTCATAACCAGCCTTAGAGCAGCAAAGCACAGGGAAGCAAACTCTAAGAAATCTGTTTCTAGAGAGTTCAGTTGAGGCAGTGCAGTTACCCCAAGTAACCCCTATCAGCTTGGCGTAAGCACCTCTTACAAAAACTCTTAAAAGTTCAGACAAACACATCAGAACAATTACACTAATATGATGTAACTATTTCTCTGACCACCACAAACAAACTAACCAGTCCCAGTTAGCATACGAAGTTTGCTTACCCATCCGAGGTGACATTGTGCCTTTTCTAGTTGAGGTACACTCTACCCTTGGTATCCTACAGCTTAACTGCTGAGACACAATGAAATATGAGGTGAACCTGCATTGGGCTCCTTACACCCCCATCTGCAGATGGATGAGCAGAGAGTAAGTCACGCTTAATATGGGATGTACCTGAATATGCTCATGTCAAAGGGTATTTCATAACTGCAGTCCGTGTCTCCCCAAGTGGACACACAGTGCAGCTGGCTTTTACAGCTGACTCTCCCCAGTGCTCTGCCCGCTGTGCCCGCAGGTGCCCGTGACTTTCCATAAAATAAGCTGCTCAACAAGGGGCAGTGCTGCATGATGCCATAAAGTCAGCCAAGAGATTATGTGACTCCGTGACTCCAGTTTCAGCAGGAATCACAGACAAGCGAGTGAAAGCAAATCACACTTGAGAACAGCAATAAAATCTCCGCAACACCGAGAGGATGCTCACGCGGTGCGCTCTGAGAAACATTAAGGATGAGGCCTCAGTTCTCCTCAGGGGTAACACAGGTCAAAGAGTAAAGGTCATTTTTAAAGTACTTAGAGTGAAATAAGGCTTCAAGGTGTTTCTCTATGAACATAACATATATTTAAAATTTTCCTTGTTAAAAATAATCTTAAGCCACACCCACTGGACGTGCCTGTAATCCCTGCTGCTGAGGAGTGTGAGGCTGAGGAACTGCGCATTCGAGGTCAGTCAGGGGAACTTAGCCAGACTCTGCCTCAAAAAAAGGAAAAAAAGAAAGAAAATCACAATTAAGCCTATGGAAAATCCTTTCAGATAATGGAAAACTGTATTTTCAATGTGAATTTCTTTTCTTCATTACTATTATTTTAAGGGATGAAGTCACTGTGATATCGGGCTTCCCTCAAACTCCTGGGCTCAAGGCACTCTCCTGCCTCAGTCTCCTGACCAGACTGGACTACAGGCACGCACAAGAACACTGTGCTCTGCTGTGCATATTTCTGAAAAAGGACTCATGCAGAATATACACAGATTTTATAAAATTAGTAGAAAATATCCATCAATCAACATTCTGAAAAATTCTCCACATTTAAAACACTTATTAATAAACATACTTAAAGGCACTTAATATCATTACACTTTGGAACGCTGAAGAAAATGAAAACTTTACCTAGAAAATAAAATCTGATATTTGCTGAGTTTACTGTATGTGAGGCCTGGTAGTATACATTTCACACTCATCTAATTTAAACACCAAGACATAGGTTTTATTGTGTTCATTCACAAAGTTGGGAAAGGAGATAATGCTTTCCCTAGTGTTGAAGAGCAGCTCTGACTTAGTGTTAGCTCGTGTCCAGCACCTGGAGCCTCCTAACCTGCAGAGTTCTGGTTATGGAGAAGCAAGGACCTCACAGCAGGGTCGCTGATGACTCTGTAGTGGTGACATTACTGGGTCTTACTGGGGCTGGGGAAAAAGTCCCCAAACTTAGGTACAAACTGACCAAGGCTCAGTGCATTTAAAAGCCACCCACTATCCAATAGGAGAGCTGAACGCATTACAAATCTTTCCTATTATGCCGTGTTGGAGAGTGGCAGGAGCTGGAGGGAAAGCTAGTCCCGAGACACTGTGGGGACCCGATCTGGACCTTTGTCCCTTGCCTTTGCCCTGCGTGGGATTCTTCCCCCAGGTGTCTGTATGCTCATCTCTGCGGTTCTCTATGTCCTCAGTCAGCCATCACCGCCCTTCGAAATCTTTACCTAGCTGTCTATTTCTCTTTCTGAGAATCAGGCTCTAGCCCTCTGTGTCCAGAACTGCAGCAGTTCTGGCTAAAACGCTGCCTGCTGGTGTCCAGATAAAGTATTTTGAGTCAAACTCGCCTCTTTGTTGCCCTCTAGTGTTCACACGTTAGACTATGGTGAAACCAGAATTTCTCAAAAGGAGCCATGTTTGTGCAACCAGCCATTGCAATTCTGAGGGCAGTAACCATGTGGGACAGGACCCAGGAGGACCAGCAGGTTGCTGAGTTATTATGCCAGCAGATGTGAAAATGACAAATAGATGGGGTGATTTGAAGTGGAGAGAAGCAGGATACTATGACTCCCAAACTCCCGCTGTAATACTGCAGTGCATCAATTTCTTATTAATAGTAAAAAAAATAATGGACTATGAAATCTGCTAGTCTAATTGTAAAATACATCCCAGAAGGATATTGTGAGCTTTATATTGTGGGTAAATTCTGGGTGTTAGAGGACAAGAGAGGAAATGTGTTTTTAGGGGACAGAGGAAGAGAAAATCAGTGCCCTCTTTCTTGGTTTGAGTATATAAACTCTGCCAGGTCCTGAGGATAATGTGAGTTACCACCTGGATACTCATTTGCATCTTCACAGTTTGGGACATGTTCCCAGCCACCCCAAAAGGGGATGACATCAGGCAGAATGAGCTCGGGCCCTTCAGTTCTGAGAGCAAGAGAGCTGGAGGAGACAGAGAGAGACAGACAGAGAGACAGAGACAGAGGGACTGACTGAAGGAGCAGATTAAAGGATTTCATTTTATCTGCAGTGTTAGGAACCAAGGATCTGAATGGGGTGAAGACTCAGCTTCCTAACATGTCACCCTGAGGCCATTCTCTCTGCTGGGTCTCAGGACCAGGCTCCCCACATTGGTTCCATGAGAAACTTCGCTGCAGACACTCGCTGGGTCCCTGTCTGGGTCTCCCTGGTGAGCAGGTCAGCTCCCTCTGACCTGGAGTGGGGCACAGCGACCTGAAGGAAACTGCTGAGGTCCCTGCTCGCTGTCCTGTGTACTGCTCCACACTCCTCCTGTGTCTGATCAGAGGGAGCTGGCGCCCCTTACCTCCAGGGCTTTCATGTGTGAGCACTGATTTCCTAGTTACTCAGAACTCTCACAGCTGAAAAGACAAAGCTAAAGGCTGACACGTTTCCAAGGGCCAGGGATTGGGGAATGGGAAAGAAAAACCATGAAAAGCCTTTTGCTAAACTTAAAAAGCCAAGGTGCCAGTGCAGCGGGCTTTGCCAAGGGAAATGTCACTGGACAGGATCCAAAAGGCTCACAGTGCAGACATGCGGAACCCAAACCCATCCTAGCCGTAGAATCAACATGCAGGTTTATTGACTGCCGTCACAGAAAAGCTATTTTCCGGAAATGTCGGGAAGAGGCATAAACAGGGTGTTAGGCAGAATTCTGAAAGTACACGCTCACATAAATAAAGCATGGGCCTTCAAGAGAGAGGGACATTATTTCTGGAACTGGGAACATTTGTGTTTCTATTGAGGAGAAAATGTTTGGAAAAGAAGGCCCACCCCATAAAAGCACAAAGACTCATTTTACAGGTGAAAGAGATATTTTTAGACAGGTATTTTAAGCATTGTTTATGTTATCTCAATCTATTTGTTTATCTTAACATCAGGATTCTGTTTTTTAATTTCTCACCCTCAACCCTTTTAATAGATGTACAGTATCCCTAAGGAGTGTTGGGGATCATGGGTCTGGAAGGAAAGAGGCATAAATTAACCAAGGAATTGCCAATGTAGGTATCTTTGGGTAATTCTGACCATATCTTGGAAACTGCAGTCTTCTTAAAAGTACATTTTTTAAAAATCATGACTCTCTTTGTCTCTGTTCCACCTATCTTTATTTCTTCTGTCCTACCTCATATCTGATAAATGTCCTGCCTTTGACAGGTACTTAGCTCCTCCCCAAGTGTTGTTCAAATCCCTAGATGGTGCGCTCTGGAGAGAAGCCTATTTCATCCACTTGGCTGTGCTTTGAATTAAGTCACCTCTTCAGTGTCACAGGACTCTTCTGTCTCCTCCCACTGCTGCTGCTCTCCAGGTGTTTCTGCTCAGACCACCCTGCTAGCATGACACTAGCAGACAGTCACCCTAAGGCAAGCAGTGACTGGTCCAGGCTCTTCACTTTTGGTGTTCCAGAAAAGACATTTAAGTGGAAGAATGTCTTACACGTAATTGTGAGAAGTCATTTGCAAAATTTAACTGTGAAATCCTTTTTTGTGACAGTTATAGAGCTTTAAATATGGCTTGAGAATTAGACAATATAAGTTTATAAGTGGAAGGCAGATATCCATTGAGGGAGGCAGAGTTTCAGGTATTTAAAGTTAATTTTCAAGGCTTAGTCAGTTGGTGACTCAGGAATAGATGAAACAAAGCCTCTGAATGTTGACTGTGATGAGTCTGGAAAACACTCAGTGCTAATGCTGCAACACTGCTTTCACTTCTGGGGCTAAAAGCAAATCTACATATTTCCAGCTGCCATACACTGCTGTCTGTCCTGACTTACATTTCAAGTCTTCCAGAGTGAAGAAATTAAGAGGATGGACTTCCTTTATAGCAGAACTGTGTAAATGACTATTTGTCAAAAATGTAAATGGACATAGGAAAAACACCTTTAAGCAGGTAAGTGTGAGTTCGCTTACCAGAAATGTGCATTCACACACTAGAAGGAGGAGAAATGCTTTTCTCCAGTAGAATTTAGCTGAAAATGTAATCCCAGTCCCTCTTGTGCCAGCTGAGGAGGAGGCACCACAACCAAGCTGCTCCCTCTCCAGCCTCAGAGCCCATCACCTTCCCCTGCAGAGCACCTGCTTGTCCTTGGCTTGGGAGTTTCTGCAGACAGCACAGCAAGGGTGGGCGCCTTCTCTCTCAGCCACTCTGTGCCGAGTCACCCCCAGGGGTGTGCGCTGGATGCTGGGCACTGGAGCGGCCACGTTCGGCTTTGCTGGGAAGAAGAATCAGATGCCCCAAGCCATGTCCTCCGCCTCCCTCAGCACCAGGAGCTCAGCTGTGCATGGTGGGATAGAGGACTCCGAGGACTCTGGATTTTAGCCCATTATGCTTATTGGGTTCCACTGGGACCTGTCAGGGCTGTGAGAGTCTGTTGGTTGCTTTCTTTAAGGGGTCAGCAAAGCTTTTTAAAACAGGACATGAAAATATGATTATATGGCTCTGAAGACATTTCATTTTTCTCTTGTGAGTGTGCTAGAAATGATTATTCTAGATTTCCCTCAGTTATCTTAAGGTTTTAAAACTTTAGATGTCCTCCAGATCATTTCTTTCTCCATCTGTGCGTAAATGTCCTACACATTCATTAATACATAAGACATTAGAAATTCCTGAAATATTAAGACATCAAATCCTCTGGTTTCCCAGTAATGAGTCATAGAGGAGAATATACGATTAGAGCAAATGGTAATTGTCTTATGGGAATGAATTATCTGTTTCCTCTGACAGGAGAGGTCACAGCACTTGATATTCAGAACAAAGACAGCTCTAATCAGTGTGTCCTTGCTATTCTTTCCCTCAGATTTTGTTCCATCCTCTACTGGAAGCTCACAAGGATAGAAGGGACCGATCTACACTTTCTCTCAGGGTACTTGGGATTGGGGGGCCAGGCCAGAGGCCTGAAGCTGAGGCCTATCTGGATGACTTTGCTGCTTTCCCTGAAAAGTGGGAGAAAAACTGATAACAGCAGAATAAAGAGTTTATTCATGACCTGACTAAGTTGGAAAGGCAGCTTGTCCTCCCCTCTCAAATGCACAGAAGCTTCCAGTTCATCAGAGAGGTAGAACAAAACCAGAAAATATGAATATGCAGATTCAGGCTTGGGCTCCTCATGAGGAAACCTGAGGTATAGCTCTTTTTTTTTGTTTTTTGTTTTTATTGGTACCAGAGATCAAACTCACAACCGCACACTTGCAAGGCAGGTGCTTATGCCGCTGAGCTAAATCCCCAGCCCAGTAGCTCTGTTTAAAATAATCATAATGTTTAAAACCCTGTGTCAGCTTCTCTGTTTCCATTCCTGGCTTGGTATCATCCATTCCTCAGTCTTGAGGGATTCCTAGTGTTGAATCATCTGAAGAGTTGTTTATTGCTCCCTTGGTGCATAGATTTTATCAAAAGGAGGTGAGGTATGAGTAACAGAAGTCAGATGCTTGAACTTCAAAAAAAAACTGTACAGTTATAAGTCGTGGAATAAGATACTCTACAAGAGGGAGCCTATATCAGAAGATAGCTAATAGCGCCACCTCCTGGAGGGCTTTTTGCTTTTAGGAAATCATGCCTAAGAACTGCGTTTGTCTAACCTCTGTGACCCTGTTTATTTTTCGGCAGGGTTGACTCCTTGTTTTAGTCCAGAAAATTTCCTGACCTTGACTCCTAGTGTATTTTTCTTCTCTGAAGGCACTGCTAAGTCACCAGCTGATGTTGAGTCCTTCCCTGGGATTCTAACTTTTCTGGTCAGACTCCCTGGGGGAGAAGCCATAGATGATTGGCGTCATCCTTTTTAGACAAATTTGAGCAACAACAGAGGTTCAGACAGAGTGGCCCTCAGGCTGTGATTAGCTAGAGTGCGTTATTAAATTTAATCTCATTTATTTTGTAGGCAACAGCTCCTAAGAGCTTTAGAATATTTACAATTTCAACTAAGTCTCTATCCATCTATCCATCTATGTCCTTTGCACTGCGACATAGATTTTAGGTTTCTATATATGGCGATGAGAGATAAAAATTAAAAATTTTCAATAGAGGACTGCCACAATGCCCGGCAAGACCAAGCAGAGGCAGTGGGACAAACCTGGAGAGAGAAGCTTGCCCTCTTTGTGTGAGCCTGTCTGACAGGTAAGCTTGTCTTACAGTGTAGCCCCAAACTGTCTTTTGCATAACCTCTGGCTTCACTGCCTGTTTAACCAGGGCTAATGGCCTTGTAATGTAACACAATGTAAGAGAACAGTTCTCCTCTGTGTAATCCAAGCTTTGAGTAACTGATAGCCTTATGATGTCACCTGAAATGTTTAACGTCCCCTAGCAATGGATGATGTCACCCAACCCACCAATCATAGGAGCTGAATTCGCCTTTATACCTCCTGGTTTACTTTCCCTTTAAATGCCCTGAGGCCCTGCCATGCAGGGCTTTGACTATTATGGAGAAATCCTGGCCAGGAGCCCTCTGGGGTAGTAAACTGCCTCCTACACCTTCTGGCACTGTTTTTCCGGTTTGGCCTGCTCTCTGCAACAGTGCAACTGAAGAAACTGCTTTCAAGAGCCAGTGTTTGACTTATCTCACATCGAAGTCTTTGTTTCTAAATATGTTTTGAGGTGAAAATGAGCAAAGGAAGACTGCGCATTTCCAACTGAAAAGGACACAGCTCTTGCTGGTTAAGTAACTATAAAGCACACACAGGCACCTTTGGACCCTGAATTTTGTAAGTTGGTTAAACACTTTAGGTACTTGTAAGTTAAGACAGCAGTCATGATTGCATATATCAGGAGAGTCAGACTGCTTTAAATGTTTTATCAAATATTAGAATATGTGTGTAAATAAGGCATATTACAGCTCTGTGAAGCTAATAGTAGTTTATCTAGCCAGCATTGTAGGCCAAACTTTATAAAGACTTTAAAAGGATGCTCAGGTAAACACATCTCTCCAAGATTTAGTTTTCCTGAACAATCAAGGCCTTAAAAAGACTGTAACAAACACAAAAAATTCTTCTGATGACAATGAAGCCTTTGCACTTTAAACTATTTCTTTTATGAATTTTATCAAGAACAAATTAATATTTTAAGAGTTGTGTTTTAAACTTAAAAGTTTCGTGACTCTGACTTTATCCCTGTGTTACACTTTGAGGTCAGAATAAACCCCCCTCCTTCTCCTCCTTCTCCTCCTTCTTGGAGGTGACAAGGTCAAAGTGTGTCTGGCTGAGCTTCTCTCAGGGACTCATTCCCGTGGTGTCCTTGAGACCAAATAGCTCTGGGCTGCTGAGCTCACTCCGTGACTCCATGACAAATAGGTGACCCATCAGCATGTCACCTATGGCAAATGTCACCATCTACCATGTGTTCATGCAGCAGAAATGAGAAGTATAAAGAGGTAACTGGGGCTAGGACTTGGGGGCCAGATTACCAGCATCTGAATCTGACCTTGAATATCTGTGGGACCTTAGTTCACCAACTTCTCTGATTCCAGTTGTAGTGGGGGTTAAATTAATTAATGCATATGAAATTCTGCCCCCTTACAGTAACCAGTATATATTAGCTCATCAAACAAATTGTATAAAAGCTTGTAAAATAGTAAAAAATGGAGAAATCACTTTTGTTCAGGAAGAAAAGATGTACCGTTATGTTGGTTACCTATTTAGTAAGTAAGAAAAACAATGAATATACACTCAGAATGATTATGAAGGTCATATGTAAAATGTCCTACACCAGGAACTCTGGTTCAAGCAATATAAAATATTGGTTTAGAACATACTATCTTAAGAAACTTGAAATTAGAGGAACAAAAGCAAATTCTATGAATTTAACCAATAGCTACAATTCCAAAAACATAGAACATAGACTTCATTACTTTTACCTCATTTGTTATGCATAGTAATGGGCTTTTCGTAAATTCTTCTATGCACACATGAAATATGCTTTGATTGTCTACCTGCCAATCAGTCTCTTTCATCTCCCCATCCCTGCTGCTCTTCCTCTTTCCTGACAGTGCACTTTCCACTCTCATGCTTTTCAAACATTAAATTCCATCTATGAGAAAAAATTTAATATTTGCCTTTATGAGCCTAGCATATTTTTCTTGATCATGAATTTCATCCATTTTCCTGAATAGGATGATTTTTTCTTTATGATTGAATAACACTCCATTATGTAGCTATATATATGTATATATATATATATATATATATATATATATATATATATATATCCTCTCCATTTACCCATTGGCAGGAGTCTAGCCTCATTCTATATCATGGCCATAGTGAATTGTTCTAAAATAAACACTGGTATGAAGGGATCTTGATAATATGGTGGCACTCATTCCTTTGGGTATGTACCAAAGAAGAAGTATTAAGAAGCAATGTACCTGGGTAATATGTTATTTCCGTTTTAATTTTTTTGACAAGCCTTCATGCTGATTTACATAATGCTGTACTAATTTACATTTCTGTCAACAGTATATAAGGATTCTTTTCCCCTTGATCCTTGCCTGCAGGTTAAGTTTTGTTTTTTGATAATGGGCATTGGGATGAGGTCAAATCTCTATGTGCTTTAAAATTGCTTTTTATTTTATGAGTATATGTTTGCAGTACATAAAGTTTCCATTCGTCTTGGGGCGTAGGCCTGTACATAGCACAGACTGTTTCTTCTTTTTATCCCCTCCCTCCCCACCCTCCCTCTCCCATTCCTATATCGCCTTTCACCATTTTCACTCTGTCTGTAATTATTTCTAACTCATATCTATGACAGTCAGTGTGTTACACTTATCGAGGATGTTGGGCTCCTGCACCTGGCACAGTTTAATCCTTCTTACTTCCCCTTCCTGTCCCCCCCTCCCCTCTGTTAGGATTTTCGGTGTGGTGAGACAGCAAAATATGAGATAAAAGAGACCTTTATTCCAAAGGACGTGGAGACAAGTCCACAACCACAGACAGCCTGGCCTTCTCTAACCCGCACGTGTGGGTTAGGATACTCACATAACCTCTGACCGAGTGGCGCTTAGGGAGGGGACAGGTAATGCTTAGGTTATTGATTGGGGCTATTTTTGTGCCACTGGGAAAGGTGACTACAGTTTGGCCCTGCCCCTTGCTCTTGCCTCCCACCGCAGCTTTCCAGGCCACAACTCCTTCATTCCTGTCTTTTTGTTGTTAGAAAAGGGACAAAGTCTCTCTCTTACTACTTCCTGCTGGCAGGGGGTGCTGTATTGGGGGTATGGGAGGTTGATGGGGATGATGGTTGATGTCTATGTAGAAGCTGGTACCAGGTGGTTTGGCCAGGACAACTCTATCATTGGCACGTGTCTGTATCTTGGACTGGAAGAAAACAAAGAGATAAGGTGCTGTGAGGAGAAAGGCCACTATTATAGTTAGAATCCAGGGGAGGTAGGAAGAAAGGTGCCTTTGATTTAAATGTGTCCTTTTATCAGGAACATGGTGAGGTAGAATCTGAAAAATAAGTGTGGGGTTAGAAGAAGTAAAGTCCCATCTTAAAGGGTAGAAATTAAAGGTGTAGGTAAGTAGGGCTCATCTCTGGTCCACGAGTTGAGCTGGAAAAAATAAGAGGAGCGGGGAGAGCCGTGGCTGTGTCACTGTAAGGCAGATATGAGCTTAGGCCCTCAGGGAACTCTCGTTTGGCTAAACAGCTGAGAGTAGATAGCACTCAGACAGTTGTCATATAGAACAACATGGAGATGATCTTACGCATGCTGTGGGAGTCTTTAGGAAAGACTGTCAAGAGTCCTGCTGTAAAAAGGATAATTAATCAAATGTAAGGAATGAGGAACCAAATTGGATAACAGAACATGACTTAGCCTGAGGGTTGCAGCTGTGAGGCCTTGGTGAGATGGAGATGATCACTCAGGATGGTTAGATTCAGGGTTAGGAGGGCACTGTTTAGCTTGTGTGATATGAAACCAGGATGGGAGTCCAGCAACTTTGATCAGGGTTGGGGTTGCCAAGAAGACCAGGTAGGGGCCACTCCATCTTGGTTGTAGTCCTGTGGATTGAGGACATCTGAGATAAGTTAGATCTCCTGGGGATATGGGGCGTCTGGCTTGGTCCCTTCAGAAGGTTGAGGAAGGCAGAGATCAGCATGTTGTCGCAACAAGTGTCGGAGGGAGGACAGGATGGGGATGTAGTCAGCAAGAGGAGGGAGACACTGTGGGGTAGGAGGACTGTGGAGTAAGAATGGCCTACCATACATAAGTTTAAAAGGACTTAACATGTAGGAACCCGGGGGAGTGCCCTGAGCTTGGCTAAGGCTAGGGGCAAAAGTTGAGGCCAAGGTTGGTGTAATTCTAAAATAATTTCTGTAAGGTGTGTTTTTATGAGGCCATTTGCCTTTTTTACTTTCCCTGAGGATTGAGGATGGTATGAAATGTGTAGGCACCAGGTGATGTGCAAGCTTGAGGATACCTGAGTGATTTGAGAAATAAAGGCTGGACTGTTATCTGACTGAATACTCTGAGGTAGACCAAACCTTGGAATGATTTCTTGTAACAGAATGTTAGTAACTACATCACCTTTCTCCCTGGTTGTGGGAAAGGCTTTTATCCATCCTGAAAAAGTACAAACAAAGGTGAGAAGATATTTAAGAGTTTTATGGCAAGGCATGTGAGTAAGATCTATCTGCCAGTCTTGACCAGGAATATGTCCACGAAATTGATGAGTAGGGAAGGAAGGAGGTGCTATGTGTCCTTAAGGAGAGGTCTTAGCACAGAGATCACAGGAGTGAGTAATCTGAAAACTGATAGCCTTTAGAGAAGAGTGTGTAACTAGTGGGGCTAAGAGCCTGTATAGGGCCTGTGATCTTACATGGAAACAGTTATGTAAGTCAGTGATAATGTCTAGGGCCTGCTGATCTGGGAGAACAAGTTTTGATCCCTGGAAAATCCATCCCTGAGTGTTTTGTGTGTAACCTGGCTTATGAAGTAGTGTATAGAGTGAAGAGTTGAGTGGGGTCAGGAAGGGTAAGGACTGGAGCCTTTAGCAGAGCCCAATTTAAGAAAGGAGGCATGTATGGGCATAGTGGGGTCTAGGGGTTCTGATAAGGGCCCTTAGAAGCCTTGTAGAGGGGTTGAGCTAGAGCTGCAAAATTAGGAATCCAGAGGTAAGAGACATTTCAAGTAAGTTCTTGAGTCCTGAGAGTGTCTGGATCACTCCATGTAAAATAGGCTTGGCATGGATAGCGTGAGTGGGATTGGAGGTGTGCCAGACTATGGGATTGACCAGAGAAGAAGGAAGAGGAGGGGAGGACTTTGTGGTGCACTGTGAGGGTGTTTGGAGGACTAGAGGTGTAGGGAGGGAGATGGGAAAGGAGAAGTTAAGCTTTTGAAGGAGATCCCTGCCTTACGGGGGTGTAGGACATGTTGGAATTATTAGAAAGTTATGGGTAAAGAAGAGAGT
>PVJX010017222.1:0-38803 GCA_004027295.1 Dolichotis patagonum | reverse complement strand
TTCTGCTGCCTTGAACTGTTACCCATGTGCCATCCAACTTGGAGCCAGTTGATTATGGATTGAAACATTCACTAACTGTGAGCTGAATAAACCTTTCCTTCCTTAATCTGGGTGTTGGGCATTTTGTCTCAGCAATGAGAGAAAAGTAACCAAGACAGATCTTGACTATTACATGGCTTGGTGTAGATTTTTTTTTTTTTGATCATGGCCAATTGGAGTTCTATATAACTCACTTATCTATATGTCAAATTCCTTTTCCCTGCTTAGGGAGTTTTCTACTATGACTTCTGTAAACAGGTTTTTTATGTCATTTGTGTTATCTCCTGCTTTTTCATTGACTCTGATCAACTCTATGTTATTTTCCTCTGTATTATCTAGCAGCTGCTGGGTTGATTTCGTGGGTCCCTTGCTAGTTTTAAGAATTCTTTCTTTTCGTGATTGTTAATCTCAATTCTGTCTTCTATATCTGAAATTTTAATGTCACACTGGCTCATTGTGCTATGGATGCTGTCAATGGAATTTTTAATTGCTTGAATATCTGTTTGAATCTGTTTTATGGATTCTATGTCTTTCCTATGTTGGATATTCATGGTTTTCATCATTTTCCTAAGCTCCTATATTATTTTTATCTGTATTTGCTCTAGAATCACTAAGCATGTCTTTCATTATGGTCACCCTCTCTGTAGTTATCTGAGAAATTGTTTCTGATTTGATTTTTTTTCTAGAGCCTCACTCCTCTGCTTTGTTACTTGCACTGTTATCACTTCAGAGCATTTAGGTACATGGCTTTCAGATTGTTCCACCTCACTGTTCCCCAGGTTTGCTTTTGGTGAGCTGAAAATCTAGGGTTGCTTCTTATTGAAGTGTCTTTTTCTAGTGCCAGGAATTGAACTCAGGACCTTGCACTTGCCAGGCAAGTGGCTTATGCCACTGAGCTGTATCCCTGGGTCCTAAATGTCTTCTTATTTTGTGGGGGTTTTTTTAGTTTAATTCCTGAGTCAATTCTTGTAAATTGTGTATGGCAAGTTGCTTTATTACTAGTATTTAGAACACTTAGGAAATGACTACTTCTCAGAGGTGTCTTCCAGGTGTAGCTGGCTTTTTAAAAAAAAAAAAAAAAAGAGGATAAAACAGAATAAAACCAATCAAAGCAAACAAGTGTAAGTGATACAGGACTTCAAAACATTACAAAATCAACAATAGTTACCGTAATGCCTTTTGATGTCTTCAAAATAGCTGCAGATAACTTTGGGCATAGTAAAAATCAAACAGAACAAAATAGAATAGAAACAATAAAAACAAAGCAATGAATGCAATAAAGGACTTCAAAACAAGCCAATAGTAAATCCAAAATTTCTACCATAATATATCTTGCTATCTTTGAAATAGCTGCTCCTGCCATCAGATTTGACATAAACAAAACAAAAGAGAATAAACTCAACCCAACAACACAATGGAAACAACATAGGACTTCCAAAATAAGACCATAGGGAATCAACAATGGCTGCAACCCTCAGAAAGAGATCCCTGCTAGATGTCACACTGCATACCATTATCCTCTGAACTCATGTTCAGACCACAGGCCCTAGACCTGCAATGTTAGTGAAACACCAAAGCACCACAGGCATCCAATTGCATTTCACCTCCACAGCTATCATCATAGCCTGTGTTTCTCCAGATAAGCCAGTTGCTTATGGGGTGGAGCAGGAGGGGGCCCTGTGGGATGGTACTTCTTGTTTGCCAGCCCACACCCTGGAAGGGGCTGGGGTCCAGCTCTTCTAGTCCATCGAGGGTCCATGTATGGCGCTGGTTCCCAGATTGGGTTTGCTCACCAGTGTCTGGCTTTTGGACTTTGAATCTGCTGAAAGATCTTCAGTTTATTGGGGATAAGTTGCTACCTACTTGGCCCAGCCCCTAGTTCTTTGTCAGTGGCCTATAGTATTTTTTATGACCATTAGGCGATCTCAGTCTTGGTACACTAGGAAGAACAACCGATTAGAACAATTATGTCACTTTGGATAAAGTGATACAAACAACAATAACAATAGCATCAAACATAGCCTAAAAAATGACAAACTGAGGTAACTATTAATTTGCCACCTTTCACAGTATAAACTGGATTTTTGGTTGTATGTCAAAATCTAAAATGAACTGGAAAATTGCATGCAGTAAATTAGCCCTTAATATAATGACTTTACCCTCATGGGAGAACTTTTAAAAGGGTTAGGGGGGATAGAAAAATAGAGGAAGAAAAAAACTAGAAGCAAGTCTAGTTGGAGACTAGACTTGCTCTAGTTGGAGACCAAAAGAAAATCATGCAAAGTCAGATGTGGTGGCACACTCCTGTAATCCCAGCACTCAGGAGGCTGAGACAGGAGGATCCTTACAAGTTTAAGACCAGTCTGGGCTACATAGTGAGCCCAAGGCAGCCTGAACTGCACAGTGAGACCCTGTCTCAAAAAGACAAAAAGAAAAATGAAAAAGAAAAGAAAACCGTGCAAAGTTTAGGAAATAAGTGAAGAAGATAGGAGATAAAGAGAGAAGGAAGAAATGAAAATAACAACAGCAAAACTATAAACCATGTTTACACTCATATAAAGAGAAGAACAAACAATCAATAAAAAACAAAAACAAGAAGAAAGAAAGAAAGAAAGAAAGAAAGAAAGAAAGAAAGAAAGAAAATGGAAAAAAAATGTCCACTGCATGTAGTGACTCTGCTGTCACTTGTAGACAATGTGAGCAGACAGAGTTGAGATCCAAGTTGATTAATCCCAGCAAGCCAGCTGTGGCTTTATGGCAGGATATTTCCAGTGAGTCTACACCTTTATTTTCATTGAGATTCAATCTGGTTTCTGGCCATGAGGCTGGAACCAGACCTGTTCAGCCCGCAGCAGTCCATGCAGCCCTTCTGGCTTGAACTTGGTTCCTTGCCAGCTCAAATTGACTTCTTGCTGACTTGAACTCAGTGCCCTTACCCTGACACTGGGAGATGCTAGACAGAGCCAGCAGCTGCTCTGAGTTCCAAGCTCAGTTGGCCCCTCTCTGAGAGGGCTCCTGGCCAGTCACCCTCTCCCGGGAGACCACTGAACCCAATAACTCACCACTCACTGCAGACCACTGTGTCCACTGCTCCATTCCACTGGTGTGTTTGTCCGTGGAGGCCTCTGGCATTGCTAGTAGTCACCATGCATTTGCAGATTTAAGCTTCCTCTCCTATGCAGTGAATCTAGGCTTAGAGAGAGAGTACTACCTACCACCTCTGCCTTCTTTGTTGAAGTCTCTCTCTTCATTTTTCTTGTGGGCTTCAATTCTCACTTCAGATCCTTCCTTGGTCCCAGGAACTAACTTCCTCCTTCTTTTCCTCTTCATATTGCTATATTCCAGTGTCTGGACACCAAATCTTGTAGAGGCTTCTTCTCTGCTGGTCACCACTCCATCATATTCCCAGAAGTCTATTGTTTTATTTTAAACTTTGCAGCCTCTGTGCTAGCTATTGTTTTCTAACCTTTAAAGAGTGAGATTTAGGCCAGGCGTGGTGGTGCATGCCTGTAATCCCGGCACACAGGAGGCGGGAGGATCGCTGTGAGTTTGAGGTCAGCCTGGATTACAAAGTGAGTTCAAGGCCAGCCTGAACTGCATAATGAAACCCTGTTTCAAAAAGACAAAAAAAAAAAAAAAAAAAAAAGAGTGGAATTTGGCAGAGTGGTACATGCCTGTAATCCCAGAATTTGGGGAGGCTAAAGCAGAAAGATCACTAGTTCAAGGCCAACCTGGGTCATTTGACAAACCCTTTCTCAAAAAAATAAATTAATTAATTAGATAGTGAAGTTTGGGATGTGAGGGAGAATTCAGCATTATGGTTTTCTAAAGACTAACAAGTACCCATCTTGTCACTAATGTGGAATGCCCTTGTGCAAACCCTTGTGTTCCAAGCTGGGCTTGCTAGGCTGGGGTTGCCCCTGTACAAACCACCATCCCAAAGAGTCAGTGGCTCCATAGTAGACTCTGCCCCTAGGAACCGCTAGAGGCCGGCTGAAAGGCTGAAGAGTGAAGACAAAGTTCTTCGGGTCCTGTGACTTTGAGGCTCTAGGCATGCTAAGGGGTGACCTTCAATGCACCCCCACTGACTCAGCACAGATCAGCATGTTCTGACATTAAGCAGCACATCCCCTCTCCAGTGCTGCTTGGGAGCCAACTCTCCAGCTTTCCTGTTTTTCATCCAGCCAGATGACTGTCATAAAGATTCTAGAGAATCCTCTGGTTCTCAAGAGCTTCCTGGCATGATCTTTCTAGATTCAAGAGAGCGCAGTGGAGAGCCACTGTCACACAGCCAAGCCCGCCTTGCTGAGACCTCATTCAGCTCACCCAGCCCACAACCCTGCAAGCCCATCTGGCCCCACTCACCCGAAAGGAATCCCAGTCCTCTCCTGCTTCCTCCTCCGCTCTGCTACCTCCCTCACCAGAAGAAACCTGTGGGGCAGAGTCCCTGTTGCTAGGGACTGGTGCTGCTGGTGGGGCGTCCAGGCCCTCTCTAAGGCCACCAAGTTTCTTCTGATGTGGCCGGTGACACCAAAATTCTTTGGGTGGCTTCATCATAACCCAAGAGCCGTGGCAGGAGCAGCCTCTTGCTGACAGCTGATGAACCAGCTGCTACACAAGAAGAAGGATTCTACTTGTTCCCCACAGTCCCCGTGGGGACACAAAGTAGAAGGCACACAAAGCCCTTCCCATTGTGTGCAGCTGTCACGGAAGGCTGTGAGCTCCCAGTCCCTGGTCCGTTGCCAGGACTGCTCTTCCTGCAGTGATTTTCACAGTGTTTACCCCCTTTCCTGCATATTTGTAGTGCTTATCACCATATATTTTTATAAATGTATCTTGTTAATCATCTGTATTCCTTCATTAGAACATAAGCTCCAAGGAGCAGGGACTTGGATCTACTTCGTTCATTACTGAATGCCCCATATCTGGAATCTGAGTGCACATATTAGGGACTAAAGCTAGCTTTAATTTTTATTTTATTTTATTTTTTAGAGACAAGATCTTACTATGTTGGCTAGGCTGAGAGTAAACTCCTGGGCTCAAATGATTTTCCTACCTCAGCTTCCCAAGTAGCAAATAACGACGATACGCACATGCCACCATTCTGGCACATGTGCGTGCATGTATGTGTAACTTTTATCTTTATTTTAGAGGACTGAAATTCCTATTTTAGAGAACTGAAATTCACAGAGATAAAGTAATCTTAGTGGCAAACCTGGGTTTCCAGTCCAGGGCTTTTTGTGGCCTTAATCTTGCATTACATTTGCGGTTACAAAATGCTTATTACAGCATTGTGCATTGCAGAAGGCTGGAATCAGGCTGATTTCCCATCAGTGAAGGAGTAGTTAAATAAATTACAATTTCTAGGCATCCTATAGTAGTCTATAAAAGCAAGCTTTAAGCAGATGAAGCAGATCTATATGTGCTCATATAGAATAATCTCCAAGATATTGTCAAGTGAAAAATGAGGCTATCCAACAGTGCATTTTAGGTGCTCTTCTCTGTAGGAAAATAAACAGAATAGTCAGATGCTCAAAGGCTAGATGTACAAAGAAATGTTCTGGGAGGAATCCCAAGGGTATGTCAACAAGGCAAAGGGGAGCTTTTACAGTCCAGTTTTTGCTACTGGGTTTTGAAATCATGCATATGGATTACTGTTTTAAATAACTGTTATGGTTTGTATCTGGATGTCCCTCTAAAGTCTCATGGGGCAGCCTTTTAGAACTTGTGGATGATTCATGGTCTGATGCTGGGATTATGGGTGTGAGTGGTTACACCCATCCTAGGGTCAGTGTGGCCTACATACAATAACAGGGACAGGAACAGTCTTCTCTCCACGCTCCCCCTCTTTGCTCTTGCTGCTTTTGCTGTCTTCCACCTCCATGAACTGCTTCCTTCTGCCATGTGCCACCCTGCCTTAGAGCCAGATGACTATGGACTGAAACCTCCACAAACTGTGAGCTAAATAAACCTTTCTTTCCTTCATTTTGGGCATTAGGTATTTTGTCTCAGCAGTGAGAGAAAAGTAACCAACACAATAACATAAATTGTCTACATAGTTTAACGTTCAAAGGTACAGGATATATATTGTAAATTAACCATCCCTACTCTGCCACTCTTATCTTCCTAAAGACAGTAAATTCAACTTTTGTAGTTGTTCCATTTACTTTTCTTTCTTTCTTTTTTTGTTAATATATGTTTGCAATAATAATGTTTATGGAATGGGTACATGTACATAACACATCTAAATTCCTTTTTTATCCTGTTTCCCTCCTCTCCCTCTACCTCCTTCCATCTCTTGATTCTCTTCCCTTTGAAGAATATCTGCTTCTCTACTTATTATCATCAACATTTGATTTTGCAATTTATTTATAATTTGAGTTTCTCATATACAGAAACCGTGTGATAATTAAGCTTGTGTATCTGATTTATTTCACTTAACATTATGGTCTCAAAGTGCATCCATTTTCCTACAAATGACTTGAGTTCATCTTTTTTACAGCACAGTAGTACTCCACTATATGTAAATACAGTGAACTCTTGACTTACAAACTCAGTTCATTCATGAAGCCTGGTTATAATTCAAGTTGATTGTAAGTCAAGACTATGTATCCCATAAAAAAATGGAATTACCCACAATGCATTCCAAACTTCCCAAAGTACCCCTTAACTAGCCTGTTTATAATAAAAAATGGTTGTATAATGTGTGTGATTTTCCAGAAACACCAGTAATTTTCCTAATGTATTCACCAAAAAGTTGTATAATGTGCGTAGTTTACCAGAAACAATTTCATGCTATATTCCTCATTCAAGCTGACATCTTGGTTTCCATGAAGGAAGGATGAAATGGGAGGTGGTTATTGTTGGGAAAGAGAGTCCACTTCCACAAGAATATCAGGAATCTTTCTCTCCTTGGAAGAGTTTGAAGCCCACTAGGACCTGCTCCTGGCTCACTAGGTCTCAACATTTTCAGAACAAAAATTGGTCTAAGGTTGTCTGTGTCTGTCTTTTCTTTACCACTGTTCTGTAGTATGGCGTGGCATTGTCATTAAGCAAGTGAGCGCAATGATTGGCTTTTTCTCTAAGTGAGCCTTCTCCACAAATTTTTGTAGCTCTGTCCATTTTTTCAGGATTTCCTTTATCTCAGAAGAACTTTGCTGCACTGATTATTAATACTCCCTCACCTCTTCAGAAAGCTCCTCAGCTGCCATTGTCTGTTGCTCAGCCAGAAGTTGCTGAAGTTCCTCTGTAGACGATTCCCCTGGGTGTTCCTCCACCAGCTCCTCAGTATCTCCACTGTCTACCTGCAAGCATGTGGGCTCTGCTATAGTGACAGTGTCATCAACTAGAGGGTCAGTTGAAAGTGCAGGGTCCCCCACAGCCTTCCAAGTCTCTCTGCTGTGTAATGCAAGGCCACAGTTTTTTTTCCATGAAGAGATCTCAGTGTCCTTAGAGAGATGTTGGCCCAGGACTTCTCAATTAACCCCACACAGGAAATGATGTTCTAGTGCTCTTTTCACAACTCTTTAAGGGTTAAATCTGTATCTGCGACCACCTGGAACCAACTCCAGGAACAATCCCAGCTTCTTAAAATTAGCTCTAACCTGCCGGTCCATTGGCTGCAGTAGAGGAGTTATACTAGGTGGGTGGAACTCGACTGAGATTCATGGGAATTCTTCAGCCAATTCCTTCTTCCAAATCTCCTAGGTGAGCAGGGGCATTGTTCCTGATGAGGAGAGTCTGAGTGGTAAACCTTTGTCCTCTAGATATTTCTTAACAATAAGACAGAAAGCTTCTCTGATCCTCTCAAGAAAAAGTCGTCTTATTACCCAGGCTTCTGCATTACATCTCCACATGACTATTCTTCGTGACTTTAGCCTATTCTTCGTGACTTTGTGTTTTCTGAGTACTCTAGGGATCTCAGAGAAATAAACAAAGAGAGTCTTTATCTTGAGGTCACTTCTCAAATTGGCACATAACAATAAAATTTTAAGTGTATTTTGGTGGATTTTTTGGGGTCTTCTATGTAAAGAAGCATGTTGTCTGCAATGCTAATTTGACTTAATACAGGTTAAGACAAGCATGGTGGTGCACACCTATAATGCCAGCACTTAGGATACTGTGTGGGAGGATTGCTATGATTTGAAGCCAGCCTGAGCCACATGAAACTCTGTCTAAAAAACCCACTACATACATGCACATATATATATACATACAGGTTCCGGTGGCCAGGGATGTAGCTCAGTGGTAGAGCACTTGCCTAGCATGCATGAAGCCCTGAGTTCCATTCCTAGAACCATGGAGGAAATACACCTTCATAGACTTCACTTCTAGTAAGCTGATATGGTCAGTGACGCTTGGTCCACAGATACTTCTTTAAATGGCAAGATTCTAAATAACATACTAAAACAGCTACCTCTTGGTTTTTGGTTTTTGTTTTTATTCTTAATTGTACTTCCTACTACAAAAAATGAAAATGTGGTTCTCTTATATCTTACTTTCCTCTCCCACACTCATGTATTTTGTCTTTATCCTCCCAGAATGGTTATATATCCTTTTTGGTTAAAATGACTTTTAGTATTTATATTATTACAGTTTTGTAGACAATATTCATAGATCAGCCACAAAGCATATCATGATTACATTTCCTTCCTTGTGCAACTTTTTGTTTTCCTTTGAGTTAATTATTGCTTCCTTTTCCCTTTTTCATGTCCTCCTTATTAATGTATTTGCAAACTTTTCTGACAAGACTGAAAATCTCAGTAGATTCAAATGTGTCACACAACCTACATCATAGAGCCTCTATTCCTCTAGCCCAATATACACTAGTTGCTCCATATATTTCTCTTTTTTTTTCTTGGTCTTCTTGAGGCAGGGTTTCACTATAGAGTTCAGGTTGGCCTTAAACTCTCTTGGTAGCCCTGGTTGGCCTCAAACTCACAGCAATTCTCCTGCCTCAGCCTCTTGAGAGCTGGGATTACAGGTGGGTGCTGCCATGTGTGGCTATATTTCCTTAGTTAAAAAGGTTTTTTAAAGTGGGCTAGTAAAGCGAGTTTGTATCAGGAAATTATAAGAAATTAGAAAACAAAAACAAACAAGTTAAAAACTAGGATGAGTGTATTGGAGATGTAACCCAGCTTGTTGTTTGTTTTTGTTTCATAATTTTGAGGCAGGGTCTCACTGAGTTGCTAAATTGCCCAAACTGGGCATGAATTTTAGATCCTCCTGCTCCAGCCTCCCAGAGGATTTGGATTATATACAAGCATGAAACCATTACATCCAGCTTTGATCAGCTTTAAATCAAGTTAAGATTTCTTGTAGAAAATTAACTTCTCATCCACTTAGCTGTCAGTGAGTCAAAGATCTAACCATCTGTAATCAGACTTTCTTTTTAACCATTTCTTTTTTATCTAACCATTCTCTTTCTTATCAAAGAAGAAAAGCTCTGTGCAGCATCTTAGCCAGAAACCTGTTCCTTCACGGCAAAGCTGAAGTAAAATTCCTGATTGACTAGTTAGAAGACTTATTTAGGCCAGTGTTGGGCAGGACCTCTTTATTACAGCAACATAGCTGTACCCTAATAGAAGAGAGATGCCATCTCCCACCCACCGGCAGTGGGCAGAGAATTCCTTGGAGGTGGGGCCCTTTCTTCTCCAGACCTGCCTGGGTGCAACACGCACTGCCTACCATTGGCCCAGCCTGGAGTGCCCAGTCAGCCACTGCTGAGTGTGAATTTGGAATCAGGGTAAATCTGGGGGTGTAGCTCAGTGACAGTGCATTTTCCTAGCAGGTGTGAGCTCATGGGCTCAATCCCTAGCTTTACAAAAAGGAGGAGGAGGAGAAGGAGGAGGAAAAGGAAGAGGAGGAAGAAGGGGAGTAATTGTGTCATTAATGCCTCCCATCCTGACTAGAGGCAACTTAGATTCTGTCCCAGGGAAGCACTCAGGTCTTCAGTGATGGATTTTTTTTTTCTTTTTGAGACAGGGTCTCGCTATGCAGTTCAGGCTGGCCTTGGCCTCACTTGTAGCCCAGGCTGGTCTCGAACTTGCAATGATCCTCCTGCCTCAGCCTCCCGAGTGCCGAGTGCCGGGATTACTGAAGTGCACCCTCACACCCAGCTATTTTTGAAGAACACTCCCCACCCACCCCGTCCATGCTTGGATGTGCCAAAAGGGAAGGTTGCACCCCTGCCTCAGGTTCCTGGGGGAGAGAGAATCCCCCAGGGCATAGAGTGGGGCCTTTAACTGCTTGTTGCTGTGAGCTCAGTGCCATCCTAAGGCTTTCACAGCTCTGGCTCATAATTTCCCCAGTGACCTTTCCCCACAAGATAGGGCTTTGGTGGGGGGATGCCTACCCAGCATCCATGAGGGAAGAAAGGCAATCAAATATGAATAAAACTAGGGAGGGGCCCTGCATGGACCATGAATAATGATGTGCCATGAATCAGGGAGCACCAAGTCAGCCTTCAACACCTGAGTTTAAGAGAGAAGTTCTGTCAGGTGTGGTAGCACATGCCTGTATCCCCAGCACTCAAGGAGGCTGAGGCAGGAGGATTTCTGTGAGTTTGAGGCCAGCCTGGACTATATGGTAAGTTCAAGACCAACCGGCACTACAAAGTGATACCCTGTCTAAGAAATAATAGTAATAAGAGAGAAGTCCAGGGGCTGTGAGGGAGTGTCAGAGTAGGCCTCCAGCCGGGTCTGCTCCACTGTGAAGCCTGCATCCTAAAAGCTCCTTTTCCAATAGTTGTGTATGGTAGTGCACCCCTGTAATCCCAGCACTCAGGAGGCTGAGGCAGGAGGCAACTGTGTGCCTGATCAATACTGAATAAATGTATGTAATTTTCTGTGCCAGACTTTTGACCTTATTTTCAAGCATTACAATGTGGGGCAATGGTTAGAGGCAATGATACAGCAGGGGTTTTTTAACCCTCTCAGGACTGAACTATATCTCTCTTTATTAATTTTTCTCTGTGTTGTGATAAACGTCCACTGGCATTCGGTACTGTGTTGGCCCAGATGTAGTTTTATATGCTCATTTTTAGTTATTTCTCATACTTTGCAGCATACTCTACAGATTCAGTCCTTAAGGGGCTTATTTTACAAACTGTGCACCTGTAAGGTTTACTAGCAGTAAGATAGAAAATCAAGCAAGTTTATACCATAATTTTGTAGTAAAAAAGAATCTGCTTGGTTCCATTTTCATACATGAAAAACCATCAATAGCAGCAGTTTCAAGAAATAAAAAAAGAGAAGAAGAAAGAATGTAAGCCATTGTTAAAAACAAGGCTGAGTTTGGTGATGCATGCCTGTAACCCCAGCACTCAAGAGGCTGAGGCAGGAGGATAGCCAGGAGTTCAAGGCTAGACTAGGCTACATAATAAGTTCAACCCAGGCCGAACTATATCTCAAAAAAAAAAAAATGATAAAAAACAAACAGTTCAGGCCCAGCCTGGCCAATGTAGTAACTGCATGAGGCTCTGTCTCAAAAAACTCTGGGGATGTAGCTCAGTGCAAACGTTCTGGATTCAATCTCCAGTACAAAACGAAAGCTTCCTTTGCAGCTTCGGTCTGGGTCTGGTATCTGCTGGGACCTGACTGGGTCTGGCTGTGCTAAGCAGGGCAGGTGAGGCCTGGCAATCACCATCCTCCAAGTCCAAGCTGGGGTTCCCTGGGCCTATGACACTGGGTTCAGACCCCAGCAGAGCCCCTCCAGATGGACAGCACACTCAGCCAGCCAGCAATGGGCTCTGGTCCACGGGGAAAGGCCTCAGTCCGGTCCATCAGGAAGCGGGCAGGGCCCTGCCGGCTGACACATTGGTCCTCTTCCTGGAAACTCCTTAGGCTTTGGAAACACTGAGAAATATCAAAAACAGCATTATCCTGATTGCTGTGCATCATGAATGTTCACGTTTTCCTAATTAACACTGTAGCATGCACAGACACACAGTACAGTATAATTACAGGAGTCATAAAGGACATGGACTCAGAGCGGATGCGGTGTGAGGTGGGAGGCGCTTGTAATGATGGCAGCTGAACAGCTCAGTTCTCAGGGCCATTAGAGCTGTCACTCCAGAATGTATAACCACCCACAAAGGTAACAACAGAAGTCTACACTTAAAGTGCTTCAAGAATGTGGGATCTGGCCAGATTCCCCCCATGTCCCCTAAGGTTCACCTGGGCTGATTTAGGTGATGGGTAGGGGAAGTTGCCCCCGCACCCCAGCTCCTAAAAGGTCCCCAACTGCCCTGGGTGGCTGGTTGTCTGGCCCAGAGGTGTGGTACAGGGCCAGGAGTTCTGGGGGTAGGGATGGGGGTTTGAACCCAGGGCCTTTGCACTAAGCTACATTCCCAAACTTTTTCTTTTTTTTAAGACAGGGCCTCTTATTGTAAATCTGGTTGTCTAATAGGATCTATATGAAGGTAACTATGTCTGCATACCTTTCTCCCACAAAATGTTGTAAAACTAGTGTGTTTGTAGTAGTTAACTCTACCTTCTTTGTAAGCTAATGAACTTGTGAGTCACCCATTTATATCTTACTTTTTAATCATGCCAGCTCTTGAATGGGTATCTCCTCAGTCTGCTGATTTCTTTTCTCTTTCTAAAGAAAGTAGGTAGAGAAATTAGTTTAGACATTTGCTTGCAATAAAAAGCATTAATTAAAAAAAAAGACAGGATCTCACTCGGTCACTAATTTTGGGGGCTAGAACTTATGATTGGCCTCCTTCAGCTTCCCAGAGTGCTGGGATTAGAGGCTTGTGTCACCACACCAGCCTTGCCAACCCTCTTAAAGCGG
Source organism: Dolichotis patagonum (assembly GCA_004027295.1). NCBI lineage: Eukaryota > Metazoa > Chordata > Mammalia > Rodentia > Caviidae > Dolichotis > Dolichotis patagonum. The sequence continues at coordinate 25,969 of PVJX010017222.1, read as the reverse complement.
TGACAAATGGCTGAGGTTTAAGGGCTCAGACCTTCCTGGATTAGGGCAGAGTTTGGAGCCTCCTGGTGACTCTGCTCCCTCCCCAGGCTAGAGGCAGAAACAGATGAAGCAGGAGCCGGAAGGCAGCACCTCGCACTCTCTCCATCGGGGTCTGAGTCTCCACCCTGCCCCAACAGCCAAGCCCAGCCACCCAAACAGGAGACAGATGGAGCTTCACAGCCACCAGGAATTAAAATCTATCGATTTTCCCCATTAGCTAGAGAACACCATCAGAGTGCATTAAAACCAAGCAAAGCACAGACTCATGAATAATTAACATCTGCAAATGACAACACTAAGGGACCAGGGGAGGAAGGAAGGGGCGCCTAGAGGCCAGGCCACCCTGACCTGTTGACCCCTCTGCCCCAAGGAGCCATAGCCTTTCCTCCCCTCCAGCCTTCCTGTTACTCACCTCTCCTCCTAAGGGTCACCAGGTGAGGTCTACACAGCCAGCAACCCAAGGTGACACTGGAGCGCTGAGATGGGGAGTCTGTCCTGCCATGTGTCACCACAGAACCTCAGGGAGTGCTGATCCGGTCTAGGCTCCCCTCCTTGTCCATGACCTGGAAGGACCAGGCCAGGTGGCCTATAGCTAACTCCACACACCTGTGACTAGAGAGGGGCACAGATTGTTCCAAAACCGTGTAACAAGTGTGTAGCAGAGCCCTCACTAGAATTCAGGGCCCCTGGGTCATCTCCCCAACCCCCGTCTATGGGGCCTTTGAGCCAGAAGAAAAGCACCCACTTTTGGTGCTGCAGTTCTAAGACTGCTAATGGGACTGGTTAGAAAAAGCAGCCGCCTGTGTAGTTCTGGTATAGGACGGTAAGCCATGGCAGAGCAGGCGCTCAGGCCCCACCTGCTATCCCCCAGTTTGCTTGGCCTAATGCACTGCGTCAGGCAGGGAGGCTCTAATTCCCACACCTCCAGTTTTTCTTAGCGGAGGGAGAGGGTGGTGGGGTGGTGGTGGTGTAGGACACAAATCTGTGTCCTCCAAACTGCCCTGGCCCTTAGCTCTGACCTGCATTTTCCATTTCATCCTCCTCCCCACCATACTTCCCCTTCAGAGCCCTAAGCCACGTAGTACTGCAAGGGATACCTTCCACATCTCCCACCGCGCAGTCTTCCTGCCCCATGCACCTCGCACCACAACCCCGCTGTGCTTCTGACCTTTGTGCACTCTGCTCCTGCTGCTGGTGATGCCCCCTCCAAGTCACCTAGAGGACTCTACTCACTGTCCCAGCTTCAAGTTTTTCTCTGCACCTCACTGCCCCTCAGACACCAGTTCGTTCCTGTCTTTGGGCTTTTGCACTTGCTGGTCTGTCTTCCTGGAACATTCTCCCGCCAGATCTCCCCTCTTGCCCCTCCTCCTCAAGTCACAGCTTCAGCGTGTCCCCCCCACCCCCAGCTCTTCCCTGAACACCATAACAACCTGCCCGTGGCTGGCCCCTCTGACATCTTCCTGTTTTATTTCTTCCCAGCACTTTTTGCTATCTGAATTTATTTTTTCCTTTGTTCCCTGGAGGCACCCGGGCGCTGTGAATGGCTGGGCATGTTGTAATCAGCCGTGGAGGTGAGCGGGGCTGAAATCCATCACGGATCACCTCTGGAAGCTGCTGCTGTGGGGCTGCACCTGGCTGGAGAGAGAGCTTTCTTCTCATTCACACAGCAGCACGGAGGTTGCGCCCTGCTGCTCAGAGTCCTGCTCCCCCCAGAGGTGCTGCCCTGAGCCCCTGGTCCCGCCGAGTGTCCTGAAGGTGCACGTGGAGAGCCCAGGTGGCCAGGGAGGTTGACCGAGACCTGGGTGCCCAGTGCTGCAGAGTCACAGACAGGAGGTGGCACTGGGGTCCCACCCAGGCAGCCAGGCTTCAGGCAGGGCAGACAGAGGTGCTGTCCTTGCCTGGCTGGCTGTGGCCAGCCTGGCCACGCCCGCTGGCCTCCACAGCTCCAGCAGGGAAGGAGTTAAGCTCCAGGCTTCTCCGAGTGAATGTGGAGCTATTAATACCCACAGCCCCGCCACGCCACCGACAGCCTGAGCCTGAGCCCCAGCCGCCACTGGAGAAGGGAGCAGGAGCACAGGGAGCAGAGCTGCCTCCAGACCTGACGCCAGGGGCCGGAACTTTCCCTGGGGACAGCGGGCACTCGGGGCCAGCCTTGCCTGGCCATCACTTGCCTTTCAGCGTCAGGTCTCAGCCCACTCTCCTGGAGGCCGCTCGTGCCACCCACTACACCCACTGCAGAGGAGAACAAACTTTCTCAGGGAAGCCACCTCTGTGCCTGCTGGCTCGATAGGAAGGAACAGACTGCTGGTCAGACACATGGACAGAAGGACAGGTCATCCATGGGCTTGTCCTCCAAGACACGCCTCTGAAAGACAGCAGCAGAGAGTGCCGCAGAGGGGCTGAAGGCTCCACCTGGGACAGAAAGGGGACCTCTGTCCATCTGCCAGTCACCCTTACGTCGTAGCTGCTAGAAGCCCCTGGAAGATAGAGCCACAGGCTCTTCCACCCACCGAGAAGACGGGCAACCTGAGGGAGAAGGCACAGGTGGCAGGTGGGCAGGCACAGGGCACTGAGGCTGACAGACTACTGACCCTGGCGCACGCTGGCTCAGGGACGCCTACGCTGGCCAGGGACGATGCTGCCGAGGTCATCCCCAGCCACCCCTGCTCGGTCCTGGAGCTGCCTCCGGCCTGGCCCCTGGGCTGTGGAGCCGACAACGTGCCAGCCTTCTGCTTGGTCTGCTTCCACAGGGAGGAGGAGGAGGAGGAGCCGCTGGAGGAGGTGCCACTTCGGAGGTCAGTGCCAGGGTGGGCAGTGGGCGGCAGAGGGAACAGCTCTCGGGCCAGGGGCTGAGAACCGAGGGGGGCTGCCTGTGGACACCTGCGGGGCCGCCACTCACCACCTACCTGTACCTTCCTGCTCAGATCATGGGCCTCTCACTTGGTTGTCACCACAGCCTTCTCCCCATCTCTCCTACCCTACTCCATAGTGACCTTCCTGTTCTCTCCCACTATGGGATGTCCTTTCCCTGTTCAGAGCCTGCATGGATCCCTGATCCCTGTGGGATGAAACCAAGACTGACCGAGCGCTGACACCCCCACCGTCCCTCCCCTGTTCCCCGATCATCACTGCTACAACTCTCCAGACTCCCCTTCTCCTGGCTTCCTGCACCTAGGCCTAGTTGCTCGTGATGCCTCCTCCTCCAGGAAGGCCTTCTGCAGACCCAGGCCCACCCTGATCTTTCCTTCCTATACTGTCTTTGTTGAATTAACAAGTGAAACTGTGGCTGTGTGTGTGTGTGTAAAAGAGGGAAGGAAAGAGAGACGATAAAGGTGTATGTGGCTGTGTGATGGGGTATTTGGGGGTGACTGTGTGAGTGTGTGTGTGCAGGTGTGTGGAGGCAGGCGTGAGCACCTACGAGGGTTGTGCACAGGGCTAGTAGGGTTCACACCCTAGAGGCTCTGATCCCTTTTCCCAGCTCTTCCCACCCTGGCACCTCCCTCAGGGAAACCCGGGCTCCAGCCAAGTGCATTATCCAAGCTGTGACCACAGGCCCCCGGAATGGATGGACAATCTGACAGGAGTCACCTCTGCTGCAGCCTGGCTGCCGACACCACCCTCATCACCTGAGTCAGCACTCCTTGGGCAAGGAGGGGGCAGATACAGGCCATGCCAGGTCCTCTCCAGGCTCCTTGCAGGCCAGGAGAGCAGGGTGTGGCTCCTGCAGCTGGGACTAGGTTCCTCCCTGACTCTGTGTTGTACCCAGGTCTGTCACTTTCCCTCTGCAGGCCTCTGTCTCCTCATCTGTGAAATGGGAGGATGCCGCCTGCCCAAGTTGTCAGTTTATCACATGGTGCAGTGCCTGAGCCCCCACAGAGCACCAGGGCCTGAGCTGGGGACAGGAGCCCAGGTCCCAGCCTCACAGGGTCCTAGGCTGGTAGCAGAGACAGAGTAGGAGACAGATGACCTGGGCACAAAGTGATGGGTATCATAGTGGGAGTGGACACCCAGTGCCCTGGGCATCAGGAAGAGAGTGGACAGCTCTGTGTGCAGGAGCTGTAGGAGACCTCTCTGGAGGTATAGAGGCTATCTCAGAGTACCCTGCTCCCCAGTACTCACCTCCGGTGAAACTTTCTCTAGACTCCCCTTCCACTGGCTCACTTCCATCCAGGCCTAGCTGCCTACAACGGCTCACTGTGCCAGGCATGGTGGCACACACCTGCAATCCCAGCTACTCAGGAGGCTGAGGCTGGAGGATCACAAATCTGAGGCCAGCCTAAATAAACTAGTAAGACCCTGTCTCAAAGCAGCATGCTAAAAAGGGCTGGGGATGTAGCTTGGTGGCAGAATGCTTGCGTGGCATGTTGAAGGCCCTGGTTTGAACAAGTTCCATAAAAAAGCAAAAGGAAGGGAAGGCAAGGCAAAGCATCACAAGCACAGGAACAGCAGGAGAGAGCAAAGACAGTGTATGAAAAGGAAATGGGGTAGGAACATGGAGGTGAGGACAGCAAGGAGAGCACGATGACCTTAACTCATGAGCCAAGGCCTTGGTCCGATGGCCATGGAGCAAGTGTGGAGAGGACTGGAAGCCAGGCGGAAGCAGGTGGGTTAGGAGGCTCAAAGAAGTTAAAGGAGCAGAAGTACTTCTTGAACTGCAAGCCAGCACTCATGCTAGAACCACGGTTTTCCCAGTGGGAGCTCGGAATACTTGTCAAATGAACGAGTAAGTGAATATGACGCAGAGACAGGGCCCTGGACCCCTCCAAGCTGACTGTTGAGAACACACACTCCCACACCCTGTCTTGGAGTCTTGCTGGTGTCAGGTCTTACAAGAGGCAGATGGGTAACATCAATCGGTTTCCTCAGTCAGCAGCTCAGCAAACCAGAATTTGTGAAGCCCCAGAACAAGACTGGCACAGGTCTTGGATCAGGCAGCCAGGAGATTGCACCCCTCCTTCCTCTTCCCTCCATCTCCCACCTCCTACTTTGGGGACCCCTCCATAGGAGAAATCCCTCTGCCTCCAGCCCTGGGGTAGGGTGGTCTGTGTTCCAGGAGCTAGTTTCCTTTCTAGCTGGTGGACTCTGGCCCTTTAAGGCCTAGGGAGGGGACACTGCCAGGCTGGGCAGAGACAGTGACCACAGGTGCCAGGTGCTGAAGCTAAAAATACTGAGTGATGTAGACGCCCAGGCTGAGGAAGCCAAGCAGAGCGGGCTGGGAGGGTGGGTGGGAGGCTCTGGAGTTTATCTCTGCGGCTGGAGGAGGGGCATGGGGCAGAGAGGTGGGTGAGGTCATCTTGGGGACTTGGAGGAGACTGTGTCTGCCCCTAAAGGCCCTACCCACCTCTCCCAGCCTTTCTTCAGCCCCTGGAAGGTGCCAGAATTCACCCCTGAATAACCAACCAGCTACCACATTTAGCAAGGTGGGGCAGACTGATCCTGTCACATCCTGTTTCTGTGTGACAATGGGAAAGTCATTTCTCCTCTTTAAGAGGAGAAGAGCCTCTGTAAGATTAAAGAGTTTGACTTTCCCAAGCACCTTTTGGGACGGAAAAGAAATGAGGAAAGCAGGTAGTCACGATGGTGAGCTTCTGCACACTGGCCTCCTCAGGCCAGACGCTGAGCTCGGATGCCCACAGGCTGGTGGGAGCCCTTACACAAACACAAAGCACAATGTGAGTTAGCACAGTTATTGAGATGGAAGCCATGCATCCTCAGCTTCTGTTGTATATCAGTGAAAGTGTCACCCATGGTGCTGTTCACCAGCCACCTACATACGGGGTTTTGAAGTATTAAGATGAGGCAAGAGGTTATGACAAGAAGCCTGGAAATTGCAGTGGCTCCATACAGCAGAATCTTCTGTCTACTAATGTAAAGTCTACTCCATGGAGTCTTTCAAGGATACAGATTCCTCCCATCCTGGGACTCTGTCACCACCCAGGGCCTCAGAAGCCACTGCTGGATCTTCTGCATCCAGCTGGCAGACTAAGAAGAGAATGGTGACCACATGCAAGGTGTTGACAGGCCCAAACTGAAAAAGACCTCTTTCATTTCTGCCTCTGTGTGCAGGTCAGTACAGCTGATTGTGAGGTGTGATGGTTTAAGTTAATCATGTCAACACATGGCTGGCTTGGGAGCTGCCCAGGGGTTTAGTTAAGCACACTTCCGGGTGTATCAAGTGGGTCCTGGAGTTGTGGCCATGGAAACTGTATATGGTCCCTGACCCCTTTCTCTGTGGCACTGTTGCCCTGCTCTGATTCCCAGCTGCCATGACCTAAGCAGCCTTCTCCACCACCCGCTTCGCCATGATGTGCCTGCCTTGGGATGAGCTGACTCTGGACTGAAACCGTGAGCCACATTAAACCTCTCCTTCTCTGAATTATGGGTGTCAGCTATTGTGTCCAGTGGTAGAAAAGCTGGTTAATACACAAGGGAGGTTGGGGAAGGTAGACCAGCTTCATAAGCTCTTAGAGCCATTGTGAAAATGAGATTGTTTGATACACATGAAGCACCTGGTACATCATAATTGTCTATCTCATTCATTCATTCATCCATTTGTTCACTCAACAAAGTTTGTTGAACAACTAACTGGGCTAGCCCCGGAAACTAGATGGTGAAAATACCTCCTGGGGCTCCCATTTAATGAGAGAGGTAAACAAAATACAAATAAGCAAACAGATATAATGCTCGAGGTGCAAAACTTGCTATTAAGGAAATAAACAGGGATGGCAGAGGAGACACCTACTTTGCATAAGGTAAACAGGGAGAGGAGGAACATTTCATTGGCAGCAACAAGGAGCTAGCTAGGGGACAAGCATCCAGACAAAGTGAAGGGAGAGGACAAAGGACCTGAGGCAAGCTAGAGTTTTGTGAATGCAAGGAATAAAAAGCAGTGTGGAAACAGTGACACGAGCTAGGTCATTTGGGTTTGTTAGCCGTGCTAAGGAGAGTGATTTTATTGTACACAGGATCAGGAAGGCTTTGGAAGTTTTTGAGTGGGAGTAAGTGATATACTCTGATTGCTACTTTAAGTGATCCCTCAGGCTGCACTGGGGATAATCAATGGCAGAGGAGCCAGCATGGACACAAGACAACAATGTGGATGTCATGGTGTTGGTGTGCGTGGTGGGGGAACGTGGCCAGAGCCCATGGTGGGGGGTAAGGGGAAGACTATGCCTTCCATTATGGACTGAATATGGTTTGTACCCCTGAACTAATATAACAGTTTAATCTCCAAAGTCAGAGGTTAGAAAATTAATCCACTGTTTAGAGTGGGACTTTTATGAGGTGACTAGATTAGGTTAGGTCATTAGGGTAGAGCCCCCATGATTGAATCTTTCTGGCTTTATAAAGAGAAAGACAGAGGCCATACAGACCAGAGAGATGCAGTCCCTCCTGCCATGATGAATGCAGCCCCGGGGACCTTCACCAGAAGTTGTGCAAGGCTGTCTGGATTTCCAGCCTCCAAAATTTTGAGCTAAACAAACCTCTTTATAAAATATTTTGTCTCAGGTATTTCATTATAGTAATGAAAAACTGAATAGTACAACTTTCTTAACATATTTAGGAGGTAAAATCCACAGAATTTGCTGATGAGTTAGAGGAAAAGAGGGTGGAGTGTATAAATGGATGATAAGAAGGAAGACTCAAGGGAAGGAAGAGGCTTTGTGAGAAACTCAAGCATCCTGCCACACGAGCTGGGATATGGCTCAGCAAAATATTGGCCTAGCGTGTATGAGGCCCTGGGTTCAATTCCCAGCACACACACACACACACACACACATAAGTTTTGCCACATACATTTTCAATTTAAGAAGTATATTAGCCAGACCAGGCATTGTGATACACCTGTTAATCCCTGCACTTGGGTGACTGAGACAGGACAATTGCTTCAAGTTTGGCCAGCCTAGGCTACAAAGTGAATTCAAGGCTGACCTGAACTGCATAGCAAGACCCTGTCTCCAAAAGATACACATACAAAAAAAGAAATTGATGAGTCATCTTTCCTTCGCTGTGACAAAATCCCTGAGGTAATCAATGTATAAGGAGGAAACATTTCTTCTGACCCACAGTGTCAGACGTTTCAGTCCATGCTTGATTGGCTCCATTGTTTGGGGGCCTGCAGTGCAGCAGAGCATCACAGTAGGGAACATATAGTGGAAGAAAACTATGCATTTCATGGTAGCTGGAAAGCAGACAGACAGACAGAGACAGAGACACACACAGAGAGAGAGAGAGAGGGAGCAGAGAACCAGGATCCCCATATTCCTCTCGGGGCATGTTCCCAGTGACCTCATTTCCTCTTACTAGACCCCACCACTTAAAGTCTCCATCACTTCCCAGTAGTGTCACAGAGTGACAACCTTTATCCCATGGGCCTTGGGCAGGGGGACACTTAAGATCTGAACTATAGCAAGCATCACAGAGATTTTCCAGGGAAGATGTCAGATGAGGACTTGATCCTGAGAGACTAGAGCTCAGAGGAGGGATCTTAAAACTGGTCACAGAGGGTCACAGTCATCCACAGAAAGATGAGGTTGAACACTGTGAGATCACACTGGAGAAAGAAGGGACAGAATAGGCCCCAGCACGGAGCCCTGAGGAACACCACACTCCTGAGATAACAGAGAGAAGGAGCAGCTGGTACAGTGGGAGGAAGCCAGAGGCGTGCGCAGTCCTGAGAACCAAGGCAAGAAGAGAGAGGAGGTGGTTGCTTGGCTTAAAAGATGCTGAACAATTAAAGAAAGTGAGAATAGGTTTAGTGACCTAGAAGTTGAAAGTGACTTGGATGAGAACATGTCGTGCAGGCATAGAGACAAAAGCAGGTGTGTTGGTGGTGACTTCTGGTTAAAGCTGGGAGACTAAGCACATCTGTCGGAATTCTGTGTCCCAAGAGCCTATTTAAAAAGGACAGTGAATGGATTTCTTTGAGGCATATGTGCTAGGCAACTTTCTATTACTAAACCAAAATGCCTGAGATTGTCAACTTACAAAGAAAAAAGGTTAATTTTGCCTCAGTTTTGGAGAATCCAATCTATGATCAATCAGCCTCTCTGCTTTGGCTTGTGACAAGGCCGGGCATCACATGGGCACATGTGGCAAAGCAAAACTGTTCATCTCACCCCCACGAAGCAGAAGCAAAAAAAGCAGAAGGGGCTGAGATCCCACGGCCCCTTTGAGAGCACAACCTCAGAGGTCTACCTCATAAAGATCCCACTACCTCCTAGTATCACCCCACAAGGGACCCAGTCTCAGGAGCCTCCAAGGTACATTCAAGATCCACCTGACGGTAGTCTTTATTGGTTCTGTGACAAATTACCACAAACCCAGTTTCCTAAAACCAAACAAATGTATTATCTTACATTTTCTATATTATCAAAACCAGTATACTGAGCTAAAATCAACATGTCGATTAGACACTCTTTCTGGGAGAGATTTCCAGAAGTCAGAGGGGAGAACCCATTTCCCTGACTTTTGCAGCCTCCTGCAGTATCTGCATCCCGTGGCCCTCAGCTCCCTCCACCCTCTCAGCAAAGTAGCATCTCTCTGGCCCCACCGCTGGGCACACATTAAGTGATTTGTGTCATTCGATCGGTGGTGTCTTGACTCATTTCTCCTTGCTATGACAGACTCCCGGAGACTGGGTGATTTATGCAGAGTGGAGGGTTATTTGGCTCCTGATCCTGGAGGCTGGGAGGCCCAAGAACACAACCGCAGTGCGTGCTCAGCTTCTGGTGAGACTGCTGCTTTAGCTCCTGGTGGGGAGCAGAAGGGCGGCAGGCACCTGTGGAAGAGGACGAACACTGGGCAGCCTCACTTGTAACAGCCTGATCTCCCCGTAACTGTCTACTCCATCCAGAGCAAGCACCCACGCAGGGGAGAAAAGCATTCAAGTGTCTATGAGGTTCCACTCCCATGACCCAAATGCCTCCCACTAGGCCCTGCCTCCCCCAGGAAGAATTAAATTCCCACTCATGAATGGGGGGGGCTCATTCAAATCATAGCAGCTGGCTTCACCTGAGTAATCCAAAATAATCTTCCCATCTCAAGGTCTTTAACCTTAATCACATTTCCAAAGTCTCTTTTGCCATGTAAGGTAACATATTCACAAATTCCGGGGATTAGGACAGCATTACTCTGCCCACCCCGGTGCACACAAGCAGGAATTCACCAATGGGAAAAAGAGGTGATAGTCCCAGCATTTTGGAATCTGGAAGGCAGAGCAATGTGTGGGGATTGATTTAACACATCGGGGAAGTTGGTCCTTAGGGGAACCCTAACCTGAGGGTGGATGAACCAGAGAGCTCCCGTTTACCCCCCAAATCACCGAAAAGTTGCCCGTGGTAATGGAAATAAGGGCAAAGCTAGGGTTGAAAACCCAAGGACTGCTTTAAGAAGGGCTTTAGTCCCCAGATGTCCTCCCCACATGGCACAGCCAGGGCCCACCCCACTGGCACCCCTTGCACCAGAACTTTACTCTCTAGGGAGGACACAACAGGCTCTGGATGTGGGGAGGGGGCATTCTGCTCCACACAGGGATTGTGTGAATGCTCCACCCTGAATGTAGGAAGCCCTGGCCTTGCTCCCATCAACCTGGCCGTCTCCCCTTCTTTTCTCCAAAGCAGTAGGGCCAGGGCCTCCACCCAAGGAGACCTCAGGAGGCTCTAGGGTCGCCTGTCTTCCAATCAGAATGTAAGAATGGGAGTAGGGCATGGTGGCACATGCCTATAATCCCAGCATTCAGGAGGCTGAGGCAGGAGGATCACTCTGAGTTCGAGGCCAGTCTGGGCTACAAAGTGAGCTCAAGTCCAGCCTGAACTGCATAGCAAGACCCTGTCTCAAGAACACCAAAACGAAACAAAAACAAAACAAAACAAAAGAGAAAAAAAACCCACAGAAGAGTGAGTAGTATTTGGTGGTTTTCTCTTTTCTCTGTGTTCTAGATTTCTTTTCCCTGAATGATTTCTAAGCCCTCCAAATTGCCTTTTTCCCTGTGTATATTAGTTTAGCCTTTTTTTCCTTTTTGTCCAGTGTTAAGGGTGCAACCCAGGGCCTCCCTCAGCGTGTGCTCCCCCACGGTTCTACACCCCAACTCTAGTTCTTTCACCTGAGTCTGGCCAGCTAAGCAACCAATACCTGTGGATTTCGCAGTGAAACAGCCTAACTCTGTCTCCCCGGCTGAACCCCGGAGTCAGCCAGCCACCCACCCTCCCTACCAGCACAGGGCCCATTTTATAAACTGAGGCACAGCTTACTTACAGGAAAACAAGACTATTTTCAGTGCCAAGCATAATACACCTTGACAGGTGTATACGCCTGTGTAAGCCAACAGCTCAGTCAGGGAGTAGAACATGCCGTCTCCACAGAAAGGGTCACCACTGTGATTTCCTCTGGCTGTTGAAATCCCCTAGGTCAGAGCTCACTTCAGTAGCACAGATACTGAAACCTAAGTCTGAGCAGATAACCAGGAGATCCAGGTTTGAGAAAAACTGGTAATGTAAGAGGCAGAATCAAAGTATGTAAGCAAATAGGATTTGGAGGAAATAGACTATATAAGGAGGGCCGGGGATATAGCTCAGAAGCAGCCTAGGGCCTGCTAAGCAAATGCAAGGTCATGAGTTCAATGCATGGTACGAAAGAAAGAAAGAAAGAAGAAAAGAAGAAAAGAAAAGAAAGAAGCAAAGCAGAATATGCAGGGAAAAGAAAACTTTGAACTACTATTACTGTGAGGTCTGATCAAAATCATGATAAATGTTTAATTTTTAATATATATTACAGTAAAAGACACGTAGCCATTAATCTCCCTCATTTTGAACACACTTCCCCCCTTCTCACCACTTTCTGAAGTTCTGGGAGTCTTTTTTTGTGAGTGTCTTTAGCTGTCCTGTCATATCTGCCTTGATGGCCTGAACAGATTTAAAGCCAGAGGGTGCAGAGTGCCAGATCCAGGGAAGAAGGCAGTGAGGACACACCGCCGTGTTTTAGGAGCCCGCCTTTCTACTGGATGCCTCTTGGCAGCAGCATTCCTGTATTTTTTATCACACCTGCTATAGACAGGAAAGAGGACTTTCAGATCAGTTTCAGGAAGTGGTAGGAACAGTGGGGAAATTGTGTTCAAAGTGAGGGGTGTATTTTGAGAGAGAATAATAACAATGTATTTTTTACTGTAATATTTTTTATTTAAACATTCACCACATACTTCAATCCTACCTTGTATGTTCATCAATATTAGAAAATATATTCCTGCCAGGAATGGTGGGGCTCATGCTTATGATCACAACACTTGGGAGGCTGAAGCAGGAGAATTGCTGAGAGTTTGAGGCCAGGCTGAGGTGCATACTGAGTTAAAGGCCAGCATAGGGCCAGGGATTTAGCTCAGTGGCATAAGTGTCTGCTTGGCTAGCATAAGGTTGTGAGTTCTATCCCCAGTACCAAAAAAAAAAAGGCCAGCACAGACTACATAACAAGACCCCATCTCAAAAACAAAAGCAAACAAACAAAATATATATAAACTATAAATAAAAAACTAACATTTTTGGAAGGGGAGATGTTGACCTCCATAAATGTACAAAACAAAACAAAGGATTGGACTGGGGATGTGGCTAAGTGTGCAGCGTGCACCTTGAGCTCAATCCCCAGAACCAAAAGTAAAAGCACACTCAATTTCTTGGAAAGTAAATCTATCATAGCAAGAATGGAAAACTTATTTTTAAATGTTAGATCAAGCAGGGCGTGGTAGTGCACGCCTGTAATTCCAGCACTTGGGAGGCTGAGACAGGAGGATCGTTGCAAACTCAAAACCAGCCTGGGCTACCAAGGGAACTTAGGGCCAGCCTGAACTGTATAGGGAGATCCTGTCACAAAAGAAAAAAAGAGGAAAAAAAATGTTAGATCAGGAATCAGCAAATACAGCCAGCAAACGAAATCCAGCACATCTGTTTTTCAGATAAAATTTTATTGAAACCTAGGGATAGGTAGCACTTCCTAGTGCTATTTGACAGAAGCTTCGGCCCATTGATTAGCAGCTCCCTGGTTCTCCTCCCCCACAGCTCTGGCAACCTCAGAACCAACTTCTATGAATGTGACTCTTTTTGATATCACATCTAAGCGCAACCATGCCGCATTCGCCTTCCTGTGCTGACTTGATTCAATTTGCGTGTGTCAAGTTTTAATGAGGACGCCCCAGATTGCAGGACTTCCCTCTTTCTGAAGGCTTCACAATATTTCATTGCACGTGTGTGCCACGTTTTCTATATGCATTGTCTACTGATGGACATTTGGCTCTGTTTCGACATCATCATTATTGTCAATGGTGCTGCCCTGAACACAGGACCGCAAACACTTCTTCGAAATCACAGTTTCAATTTTGTGGATGAACAAGTGGGATTGCTGGGTTGTATAGTAGTTCTGGTTTTATGTTTATTTTTATGGTGCTAGAGATTGAACACAGAGAAGAAAAGCATGGTAGTTACATCTCCAACCGTTGTTATTTTATTTTGAAACAAGATTTTGCTACGTTGCCCAAACTGGTCTTGCACTTATAATCCTCCTGCCTCAGCCACCTGAGTAGCTGGGGTCAGATCTGTGCCATAACTGGACTTCTGTTTTTAATATTTTGATGAACCGCCACACTGTTTTCCATAGCATCTGGAACATTTCAGATTACTGTCAGCCACGTGCCAGGGTTTTAGCTCTTCCTACTCCTTGCTAGCACTTCTCTTTTGGGGTTTTTTATTTATTTGTTTTGTCTTGGCTTTTGTTGTTTTTGTTTGTTTTCTCGATAAAGCCATCTCAAGAGGTGCGAAGTGCCAGCTCACGGGGGTGGGTGGGGGGTGTGGATTTTCTTCGTTTCTAATTTTGTTTTGCCATGTGACATTGGGAATTGAACCCAGGACCTCTGCACCGAGCTACTCCTCTAGCTCTTTTTATTTTTATTTTTTTATTTTGAGACAGGATCTCATTGAGTCACCCAGGCTGGCCTTGAACTTGCCATCCTCCTGCCTTAGCTTCCCAGTGTGCTAGGATCACTGTGGTCTTGATTTGCATTTCCCTCATGAGCATTCTCTTTTGCTTTCCTTTTTTTTTTTTTTGAGACAGAGTCTTGCTCTGTAATTCAGGCTGACTTTGATCTATGTAGCCCAGGTTGGCCTCAAACTCATAGCAGTCCTCCTGCTTCAGCCTCCTGAGTGCTAGGATTACAGGTGTGCACCATTATTGAGCGTTTTTTTAAAAAATATGAAATGTCTGTCCACATCTTTAGCTCATTTTTGGTTTTTGAGTTGTGAGTTCTTACACATTCTGGAAATGAACTCCTTAATCAGACGTACAATTTGCAAATATTTCCTCCCATTCTATACTTGCCTCTTCACTCTGCTGTGGAGGAAATCACAGTGTCCTTCAACAGGCGTAGCCACACAATGGAATATTATTTGGCAATGAGAGAAACAAGCACTAAGTCACAAAGGCATGGAGGAACCTTAAATGCATTTTACTAAATGAAAGAACTCACTCTGAAAAGTAGTATACGACCCAACCGTGACATCCTGGAAAAGCCAAAGCAGAGGCAAAAGATGTCGTGCTGGCCAGGGTGTTCGGGGCAGCGAAACTCTTCCGAGGGTCACTGTGACATTGCATTTGTCAGTACCACAGAGCTAAAGGACACAGAGGGAGCCCTGCCATAAACTATGAACTTGAGCAAACAGTAGCATATCAGGATTGGCTCATTAGTTGTGACAAGTGTGCCGCACTAAAGCAAGATGTGACTAACAAGAGGCACCGTGGGGAGGGGAGAGGGAGTAGGTGACAAAACGGAAAAGTCTCTCCTTGGCAGATTCAATCACTTTCTGCTCAGTGATTCTGTAAACCTGAAACTGCCTTTAAAAACATGAAGTCAGTTACAAAAAGGAAAAACTGGGGGTGGAGGAGAAATCATGGTATTATATACAGAACGGTAAATACCGGCTCCACAACATGCAAACATTACCAATCTCACCAATATTGTGATAGAGCTGTATTGTGTGGGTGGGGGGTGGGAGTAAAGCAGCTAAATCCCCACCTCCCAAAGTGGGAAGCCAAAAGTAACGCTGGAAATTGAAGAAGAAGCAATATAAACATGTTATGTAGGGAACACCAAGGTAAAAGTTGCTAATCACCAGCTAAAGGAACTGAAGTGGCTGTCCTTAAGCAGTGGGAAATAGAGCTGGCCATGGGAAGTAAGATCTGTAGTCCCAGGTACTGGGGAGGATGGGGCAGGAGCATCACTTGAGCCCAGGAGCTTGAGGCCAGCCTGGGCAACACAGCAAGACCCCCAAAAGAAAGGGGAAAAGGGATGTGGGATTTGATGGCAGATAGGGACAGGGAAGTGGGACCCAGGGCTTGAGGAGAGAGGGAGGGTAGGAAAGAGTGAGCTGAGACCTTGCTGGACCCTCTTGGGCATCGCCTGGGACTGGCTAGACAGGCAGGGCCTCCGGCCCAGCCTCAAGGTCCTGGGAGAGTTCCCTCAAGCAGTGCACAGTTTGAGAAGCCCTGGAGAAAGCTACCATCCAGCGGTGGGGCTCTGAGGGGCAAGAGCATCCCACTGAGATGCACCCCTGAGAGAAGCAAGTCCACTGGGTGCTGGCAGCAAGCCAGCGGCTGTGCCAGGCAGACTCTAGTCAGGAGGTCAGACACGACAGTGGGGACCTATCCAGGCCTTGGGGTGCAGCGCCTGGGCAGGAAATCCTGGACAATGAGGATGAGGCCCAAGCAGGGCTGGGAGGCCGCAGTGTCAGTCAGATGCCAGGGCAAGCGACAAGGAAGGCAGCAGGGACAAGCAGAGACAAAGCATCCGACAGAGCAGAGGGGTAATCCCAGCACTCCGGGAGGCTGAAGCAGGAGGACTGCAGATCTGAGCCCAGCCTGGGCAACTTAGTGACTTTAGCAAGATGTTACCTCAAAATTTAAAAAAATGTTTAAAAAGCGGGAAATGTAACTCAGTGCGAAGGCCTTGGGTTCAATTCCCAGTAATGCAAAAAATTAAAATGAAATAAAATGTGATCAATGTAATTTAACTTTAAAAGCCTGCACACAATGAATGTGTGTTGAGAGAGGGAAAGGAGGCAGAAAAGGAGGGTCCTCCCAAGCCGTCCAGGTCTGTCCTGCGCTGTGAGAGTTGACCACTAGAGGGAGCGCTGCGTTCACATATGCCTCGGCCCCGTTTTTTGACAATTCAAGTGCTTAAAGTTTAGAATTTGCAAACATAGATCTCGGAGTCTAACTCCAAGTCCTTAGCACCAGGTCGTGTGGCCTTGGGCAGATTACTCAGAGGTTCTGTGACCCAGTTTCATCAGCTGAAATGTGGACAGGGCTTAGTTCCTCTCCCAGGAGAGCAGGAGGATGCCTGAGGCCTCGGAGGGAGGCGTCCTCCGGGCCCTTGGGGGGGCCCCTGGGCTTGTCCTACAGCCCTGGGCTCAGCCCTAACAAGGCCTGACAGGAAGCGAGGTGGAGCCCACCCCTGTGGCAGGAGGGCTAGGACAGGAGTGTGGCCGTCCTCCCCTTCTTGCTCAGTCTTGCTGGTTCTGCAGGCCTCAGTCTTGCTCTCATCCACCTGGCCTCCAGCAGTCACATCTTCCCTGGGGCCATGTCACCACCTGGCACCCCAGAGGCTCAGCAGGGTGCTCTTTCTAGCCAGCCCTCTAACTGGTTCTCATCCTGGCTCCTGCCCCAGCTCTGCTGAGAGCCAAACCATCAGGCAGCCCCCAAAACACGTCTGTCTGTGTGCCTGGGTTTGTCGGCAGCACACGAGACCCCGCAAGAGCAGCCCCTCTGTCCTATCCTGAGTCCTATAGAAGAGTGAATTTTCCAAATGGTTTGCTCGTATTTAAAAATGAGAGCATTGCCTTCTAATATCCAGATTTCCAGCTTCTCTGGAAGCTCTGAGAAGCTGCTCCACATTCCACAGGGCAACTCTGGGCCGTGGCAGAGAGAAGCCCATTCATGTGCCCAGGGGACCCTGTTCCTGCCCAGGCCATGTCCCCCATCCATGATATCTACCTAGCCCCTGGGAAATCTCAGCCTGAGACCCTGTGTTGGGAGATCCGTGCTGAAGCAGGTCACGGGAATCTTTCCACATTGTGGCTGCTACACCAGGGCAGGCAGGAGGGCCGAGATGAGGGGGTCCCCAGAAATGAGAGAAGGGACACAGAGTCCTAGAAACCAGGATGGAGAGAGCTGCCCAGAGTCCACTACTGTCCAGAGGATTTCATGGTTCAGGTGCCTCGAGCAGAAAACCTTGGAAATCAGCCTCATTTGCCTTCCACCACCACCTGCTGTCCACAGGTCCTGTTGATGTGTACCTGTCGTGGTTTGGGTACGAGGTGTCTCCCAAACACCTGTGTGTCAAGAGCTGGTCCCCAAGGCAGCAATGAAGAGGGCTAGGGGTTTCCAAAGGTAACAGGGTCACCAATGCTGTAACTTCATCTGTGGATTAATCCATGGATGGGATCATGATTTGCTGGCATGATGGGTGTGTGGAAATCTAGTGGATGGAACCTACGGAAAGGAGTGGGCCATCGGGTCTGACCTTGGGGACTATTTTTTGTCCCCGGCCCCATCCTCTCTGGCCTTCTCTCTCTGCTTTCTGGCTGCTGTGGGATGGGCAACTGTCCTCTGCTATGCCCTTCCACCTCGATACTGCCGCCTTTCCATATACCTAAAAGCAATGTAGCTGGACAACTATGAATTACAACCTCAGAAACCATGAGCCAAAATAAATCTTTCCTCCTCTCAGGTATTTTATCACAGTAACAGAAAGCTGACTAATACAGCATCCAAAGGGACACAGGATCTGCTACTTCTCACCATGTCCACTCCTAGCCTTCCAGGTCCAAGCCACTATTTTCTCTTGCCTGATCTGTGGCAGTGGCCTCCTTGCTGGTTACCCTGCTTCTCTCTTCTCTGCACAGGCTGTTATCCTCCCCACCGAAGCCAGAGGGTGCCTGTTAAAACCCAAGACACACCCTATTCCCCCCGCTGCTCAGAACCTTCCAGTGATTCTCACCTCACTCAGTCAAAACCAAGGCCTTGCAGTGGCCTTGAAAGAACTGTCCATCACACCTCAGCTCCTTCCATGCTTCCCCAGCCACTTGTGCCTCGTCATTGTCCCTGAACATCCCAAACACACTTTGACCCTGGGGCCTTTGCACTGGCTGCCCAGCTCCATGTATCTTGCACAGCTCCCTCGGTCATCACCTTCAGGACTCTGCTCAAATGTCACCAGCCCCTATAGGCCACCCACTCCTCATTCTTTGTCCTGCCTCCTAATGCTCTGAAATCTAATCATTTATTCTGTTTATCATCTCACTGCCGTAGAGGTTCCATGAGGGCAGGAATGTTCGTGTTTTGTTCATTGCAAACAATGCTTAGCAAGCGGGAGATCTGATAAATGAAGTTTATCAGATAAATGAAGTTAGAAGTTGGGGCATAGCACAGTGATAGAGAACTTGCCTCCAATGTGTGAAGCATGGTGTTTGGTCCCCAACACCCTAAATAAATAAATAAACATTTGGCAATGGAACGAATCAGTGAACAAATATATGCACTGAGGAGAACAGCAGGGCCCAGCACATGGGGCAGCGCTGAGGTCTCCCACGTGAGTCAAGCAGAGCCAGTTTTGCCCCGGGGGTTTAATGCACTGTGGTTGGGTCTGGAAATTCTTCATCAGTTTGCCTTTGACTCTGTGGGTGGGTTCCGATGGCACCAGGAGCAGCCACCGCCCTGCCACCTCCCTGCACAGGGTCTCGGCCACCTACTGCCCTGCCTACCAGCAAGGGCTATTGTTGGGTATGCAGCAAGGTGGCCATGACATCTGTCAGGCTCTACACCTGCCACGCCAGTGTCTCATGCCCAAAGGAGCGTGACATTAAATAGGAAATAAAACCACCAAGACAGGCTGGGAGCTCAGGCCAGCTCTGCTTTCCAAACAAGGGGCTGTGCAATGTGACTCTTGGGGATCCCTGTATAACTGGTCCCATATCACATGTCACAGGTGGGAGGTGCACGCCCTCTTCATGGGAGACTTTGTTATTATTTAGGGCTCCATGATCAGAGACAACCAGTCCAAGCAAGAGAAAAGTCCCCAGGCTGCTGAGACAGCTGGTGGCCTTGGAGATGACTGGCACCAAGCTGACAGGAACGTTCCCCATGGCCCTGCATACCGGGTCTGCAGTGTGAGCAGCAGGACCTTAGCTTCCTCCTTGGCCCTCACTATGTGACTTGAGACAGGAGCCTTCAGGCCTACTTTCCTATGGTGACAGCAAGGATGGGCATCTTTGCAAACTGAAATGGGGAAGCATGGGCAGCCACTGTGGTCTCCACCCTGATACAGTGACTGTCACGACTGTAAGAAGAGTCCTAGGTCAGTGCAGTTTCTGCCCTCACCCCTTGAGATGGTCCAAAGGAATTTCAATTTAACCTGGAGGGATCTGTGACTAGAGGCCAGGCTTCATTGGTGACTTCAGGCTCCGGTGGCTCCGGTGAGGGCTTCAGACCTTGGTGGCAACTTCACTCCAGACCCTGGAGATGGCAGCAGCCCCTAATGGTTACAGATCTTGGTAGTGACCTTAGTGCCCTCACACCCTGGTGATGGCCACAGACAGACCCTGGTGACACTGGGAGTCCCTCTCCCTCCATCCTGGCTAAGCCCATTTCTCCTCAGCCACTAAAATTCGAGCCATTCTTAGGGATGCACTTAATTAGCCAAGCTTATTAACTCCCACAAGGCTTCTCCTCCCTTCCTAATTAACTCACTTAATTATAGAGTTTGCAGGCCTGGCTCCACCCAGCCCCTCCTGTAGGCCCCTGGCTCAGCCATGCCTCCACCAGGCTGCTGCTGGAGGAAGATGCAGCCAGGCCCCTCTGTGTTCTTTCCCAACCCCAGGCCAGCCGGATAGCGCCCTCCACACAACTCAGGGAGGAATGGAAATGGGGACAGGGCAGAGGATGGGGGAAGCATGGAAATGCGGTCTTCTGGACAGATGAGGTAGTTGGGGCCTGGCCTTGGGAGCTTGCGTGGGTCTGAGTCCCAGCGAGTATGTGGGCTCCAGCCAACTTTCCAAGCTCCCCACGTCCCTGACACACCACAGGCCTTGTGAGGGTCTAAGGAATAGTGTGTGCAAAATGCTTAGAACCCAGCCAGCATCACCTGTGCTGGTTAGATAGGTGCGTAGCTCTGGAGGGGAGGAGGGGGAGTAGGAACAGCCCGGGGTGCTCTCCCTCACGCTATAGGGACTGGGCTGAGGGTCTGCTACCAAGAGGTTGCTGCCTGAACTGGACACGGCCTGGAAGAGGTCAAGGAATAATGGGCAAGGATTCAGGACAGACTGTCCCATTCTACTCCAAGGGGCAGAGGAGTCTGGCCTTGTTAGTTCAGTACCTGTGTGCTCTGTTCCTCAGTTTCCCTACCTGGAGAAAGGCCCTCACCTGGTGGAAGTACCTAGCATATCCTAGATGCCTAATCAAAGTCTACAGTGACTTAAACAACATGTGGAGAGAGGTGCTAGGTAGCCCTGTGGCTCCCCTGGGAGCTAAGCAAGGGACGTGTACAGGCAGCAGGCAGGGCGCAGGCCAGACAGCAGGCAGGACTTACAGAACTGAGGAGTACAAGAAATCAAAGACAAGAGTATTTAGCCCACCCTTTTGTCCCAGTACCTTCACACGGTGGACGCCCACGACTAAATGAATGAATGACTGATTTGGTCCAGAGGTTCTTGGAGCTTCCAGGAAAGGAAGTCGTGTTTAGTAGTCTCAGAGGCTGCTGCCCCACAGCTGTGAACTCACCCAGAACCTCACATGGCCCCAAGAGTGACCACCCTTGGGGCAGGAGCTGGACTCTATGAATTCAAAACCTCTACTCCTAGGCAGGCTGCGGTCCCACCACACGGGCTTGCAAAGCCTGGAGAGACAACAAAATAGAGATTGTGTAGGGCACATGAGGAATGTTTAACTTTATTCCTGCACCCTAAAACATTATTTATTTATTTATTTATTTATTATTTATTTTGCAGTACTGGGGATCAAACTCATGACCTCGCACTTGCCAGGCAGGCGCTTATGCCACTGAGCTAAATCCCCAGCCCCTTAAAACATTTTAGAAATGTGCGTTTACACAGAGTGCATGTGTGGGATCATAAGTACCAGAGACCCAAGTCTCTGGTTTAAACCAAAAGAGACTTTGTGGAGTCCCAGAACTAACAAGTTCGGAGTCTTCAAGCATAGTTGGATCAAGAGGCTCTAATGGTGTCAAGGCTCCGAGGGTCTCCACCTCTTAGCTCTGCTGCCTGCTGTGCTGGCATCATCTTCTGGGACAGTCTCCCCAGTGGTCGCAGCGTTAGGCCTCCACCCAATACCCTTCGGTGCCACAGAGTGAGAGCATCTACTTTAACCTGCCTGAGGTCTTGGAGCCGTCTCCAAAACAACCCCACTGAGGATGGGTGGTGGGACATGAGACTACCCCTAGAGCCGAACAGGTGAGCCCCTTTTTTGGCAACATCCTCTCACTGAAGCCCTCAGTGACCAGGGAGGAACATGTCACGGAATGTGGGTTACCAAAGGAAAATGGGGGTTCTGTCCCCAGAATGTGCAGGGCAGGTGCTGGGTAACAAGCATTTCCTTCAGCTGGCCTCTGTGGGCATCATGCCAGGCCCACGGCACTATGCCAGGCATTTGAACCAGGCTGCCAGGTCCCCACCCATGTGTCCACAGTCCCCTTCCCAGTGTCTCCTTGCCAGCACCCCGCCTTTGTTGCTGAGGGCCTGAGGCTCCAGCCTGCTCTGCCTGTGACCCCAGGAGTACCCTCACCCCTCCGGCCCAACAGCTTGCACCCCACTGCAGTGACTTGACCCTGGATGGAGTAACTGAGAAGCATGCTCTGTGCCATCTCTGATGGGTCCCCAGTGCATTTCTCCCACAGTGGAGATTTGCCGGATGGCACACCCCCTGCCACCATCTTCCTGTCTTGCTTCTCTGCTCCACGTTGGCCTGGGATTACCCAGCAAGAAAATCACTTGCTCTTGACTTTCTCTCAGGGTCTGTCTCTGAGAAACCCAAACTAGGACATCACTGAAGCCAGACCCCTGGGGATTTGTGCTAGACAGCACTTGTTCCCTGACAAATATCTGCAGTTCCTGAGGGTGGCTTGGTGATCAATCCCCACAGCAGGAGCTGGGGCTGAACCAGGTACCCAGAGTCTGAGGGCTCCAGAGACCTCATCAGCATGGGTGGGTCGCAGCTTCCTGGGTAGATGGCCACACGCTAGCCCTGAGGGACACAGGCATCCAACACCACCAAGTGCAGTGGGTCTCAGCGGCAGGATTCAGGCCAGCCAAACATACTCCCCAGTCCCCACACTTCTCAGAGTGTGATAGATGTGTTCACTTTCCATCTCTGTGACAAAGTACTTGAGATAAATCAATTTAAAAGAGGAAAGGCTTATTCTGGCTGATGATTCAGAAGGTTCAGTCCATGCTCACTTGGTCCAATTGCCTTTAGGCCTGTGATGAGGCAGAAAGTCATGGAGAAGCACATGGTAGAGGAAAGCTCCTCACCTCATGGAAGCCAAGAAGCAAAGACAGAGTGAGGAAAAGCCCACAGTCCCAATATCCCCGTTACGGTCCCACTCACCTCCAATGACCCACTTCCTCCAACCAGGCCTTACCTCCTAAAGGGTACTTTCCAAAGGTGCCACCAGTTGGGGGCCAAGCCTGCAACACATGAGCTTGTGGGGGACAGCTAAGATCCAAACCATAACAGATATTATCTTGGGTAATTCTTAGACTTGGCTTTAGAAAACATAAAATCTGGGCAGGGAATGTAACTCAGTGGTAGAGCACTTGCTTAGTATACTCGAGGCACTGGGTTCTACCTTCAGCACTGCAAAAATCAACAACAACAACAAGAAGGTATAGAATCACATAGAGGAAATGGTCATTCTTTTTAAATGTTTTAAAGATTTCATTTAACACTGGGGTGAAGTTCAGTGATAGAGCACTAACTTAGTATGAGTAAAGCCCTTGACTGATTCCCACTATTGAAAAAGGAAAGAAAAATAAGAGGAAAAGAAGGAATGGAAGAAAGAAGAGAGGGAGGGAGGGAGAGAGGGAGGAAAGGAAGGACCCCATTTTAAAACACTTCCACTGAATAATTTTTAATTGTTTTGGGAAAAATGAAGGAAATTACGGAAAGTGTAAACTTGTACATATGCACCATGAAAATCAATGTTAACATTTTACCATATTTGCAACAGAAATTTTTACTAAAAAAAGACAAAACATGACAGATAAAGATGAATTCCCATCACACCCCCTCCCAATCCCATTTCCTGGATTCTGTCTCCCGGAACAGCCACTCTCCTGATTTTAGAGATCATCTCATTTGGGTTGGCACACTTTCAGCTGCAAGGAGCAGACTTCCCAGCTCAAAGTGGCTGCAAGTACAGCCCAGCAGGTCTGCAAGACCAGAGAGAGGCAGGTCATCTTTTGCTCTACTGCCATCACACAGTGCTTCCCAGCAGCACTGGCATCCTGCTGGCCACCCACAGTCCCAGAGTTGTATTTCCACGTGGGGAGGGGGAGGAGCTCATTAGCACTCCTGCTGGAACACTGTGCTTCTCGCTGCAGAATATATTCTTCAAAAAGAGACTGGAAGATCCACCACCTCCAGCTGCTGCACATCCTGGCTGCCGCCCTGTCTCTCTCTGATCCATTGTGGGTTCTGCTGGGCCGCCTGCCTTTCCTTGCAGCAGTAACTTGACCTCTATCTTCTGGATGCTCCTGCTCCAAGCTGTCAGTGGCCTTTCTACCTTTGCCAAAGTATTATCACATGTATCATCTCAAACCTGATCAGCTCTCTGAGCTGCTCGATTGTCAGTGCCACTGCGGGTCCCTGATCCATCAAACTATATGAGCTGGTCACCAGCACCAATGTCCTGAGCATGATGGAGGCCACCCAGGGGAAGTAGTTCTTCCTGCATACCAAGACCATCATCATGCAGACCAAGAACACTTATCTGCCCTTCCTGGGGATGTGAGCAAGAAGGAGCCTCACAGAGCAAAAGGCCCCCAAACGCCATAGCTTCTCCTAGCATGGAGAACATTAAAGCCAAAACAACAGCCTCGAAAGTCGTTTTCAGGATAGTTAGCTGAGTTCCTCAGACTCTGCGGTTTGAAATGTCTTGCTGTACAGCTACTAGAAGACAAGGAGAAGCTCTCATGATCCTCCTTCATTCCTTTGACCAGGACCAGAAACATCTAACCCGTCAGTGAATACAAAAGGCAGCCACAGGGAAGATGCATAATAATTGGAAGTTCCCGGCCTCACTGTTACCAGGTAACAGTTATTAATTCCCCAGGCACACGAAGTCACACCATCACTGAGGTCTGTGCGTGCCAGGCAGAATAAATCTAAATGGAGATGATGTGTTTTACAACGTTTCTTCTATATAGCTGTGGAAATCATGGCCAAATTTTATCTTTGTGTTCTGATTTCCAGATTGCACCCATCAAGACTCCCTGGAAAGGCAGCAACGCTGCGCAAATAGCTTTGAGCTGGCAAGAGTAGTTTATTCCAAGATGTCAAGGACAAAGGGCTGTAGCCTTACCAACAGCTGCTTTCCTTCTTCTCTTCAGGTACTTTGTACTGGTTCAGTCCTTTGAGATGCAGGACAAGAGAGGGTCAGATGTACAAGCAAGTTATTGGAGAAAACTTGGGAGGGAAACAAAAGGAGGAAGCCAGAAGAGGGCGGGAGAACGATCAGACTGCAACACAACCGTGCTTGGGAGGCAGACAGAAGGAAAGTGGACAGGAAGAACCTTGGACTGCAGTTCTGCATTAAGAGTAGTCCAACAAAGCCTAGGAGAGTCCTTGGTCAAAAGTCACCCATCGGGAGAGCCCTGTGTCTTCAAGCTGCCTACGTGCGTTTGGCTGGAGTCCGCTTGTGAGAAGCAAATTGGAGCCTCCTTGATGGACATGGATGGGTTTCACTGCGACCTTGGTCAACTGCTTTCCCTAAAGTCTGAGGTCTGAGTAGCATGAATTCATGGCCACCCCATTCCACCCCTTGCCCTGCATAGCAATTCCATGTATCCTGTGAGCCTCTCTCTCTCCAAGGGAAACTTTGAGAAGGGAGGTTAGAAAAACAAACTACCACTCCTCTCCTCCTTGCTGTGGTTACCCGGGAATGTAGCTAGCTAGTTCTCTTTCCTTCTCCTGCTGCTGTCTATTTGATATCATCTACCACCCCCAAAACTCACACTGGCAGGTTTTTTGTTTTTTTCAGAATTAGGGATTAAAACCAAGGTTTGTGTACTAGGCAAGTGCTCTACAGCTGGGTCGTATGTCACCAGCATCTCACCAGGGTAGGTTTTGCTGAGATACCTGGTAGGATAACCCAAGCATTTGGTCCCTAAGGGCACCAAATTATTGGTTATAACCGATGGGTCTCTTCATTGGATCTGCATGTATTCCTCCTCCTTCCCCCTCAGAAAGGCAGCCCAGCCTTCCTCTGACAGGCTAGTAACTTCTCTTCTGGTATGCTGGTCCCAGAATGCACACAGCCTAGAGTTTTCTAGCAGCAGCCATAGCTTAAATTTACTGAGAACTTTGCTGTATCTTCTGTTAAGAGAGTTCCCATTTTGAGGAACAGGACTTCCCAGTCTGCAGAGCTGAGAGGGAAGATGGAACTGGGTTACTCGCAGTGCTCTTCGGCAAACCTTGGCTGACTGTACTATGGGTATCTGAAGCCTCAGCTGAGTAATCAGGAATGTTTCTTCAGACAGTGGCCTTGTACTGGTAGCCCTGATAACTCCATCACTATTAATTTAAAATTGAGTCACTGTTATTTTAACTTTCTTTTATTGTAAAATATCTGAGATAATCAACTTATGATGAAGAAAGGTTATTT
>PVJX010017221.1:0-28896 GCA_004027295.1 Dolichotis patagonum | reverse complement strand
TTCTCTCTTCACTATAATGAAGCATCTCAGAAGCCACTATGTCTTAGCTCTCATAATGTGAGAAAATGAACAAATAAGAGTAAAACAAAACCAAAAACTCAAAAGTCTTACAGAAAAATAGCAATAAAAAATATTAGCCATAAAACAGAATACTTTCAAAATTATAATGGGAAGCTGGGGATTTAGCTCAGTGGCATAAGCGTCTGCCTTGGCAGGTGCGAGGTTATGAGTTCAATCCCCAGTACCCTCCCAAAAAAATTATAATGGGTTTGGTAATTATATGATTGCTTTCATAATCAGAGGGTAAAAGAATAAGATACAAGTTTTCATATTAATACAATCTATCTCAGAAAAAAGACTGAAAAGCAACCTAAAAGTCCCAAAATGGAGACTAGTCAGTAAACTACAGCAAACTACAATAAGCAAAATCAGAAATGTATCATTAATGGGGATGAGGGGGGTTTAAACTGGAAAACTACCTGTATTTCATATCACAAAAGATTACTGCCCTTGAACATACAAAGCATGCTTGAAGGGGAGGAGCAAGAAGAGGAGTGAGGGGAGAACTACGGAAGATCACAATATCTAAACAGAAAAGGAAATATAAATGAGTAAATGGGTTTAGGCATGTGGAAAAGAAGTTTAACCTCACAAAGAAATAAAAACTAAGACTACATTGAGATATCATTTTCATCCCTTAATTGGTAAAAACCAAGAAGTGTGATAACACTGGGTTAATATGGTTGTAAGGAAGCCAGTATTCATATACTGCTAATGGGAGCATAAACATATATAACTTCTATGGAGAGCAGTATGTCAGTAAACAAAATTGTAAATGTAGAGATCCTTTGACCAATCAATTATATTTATATGAAATTACCCTACAAATATCTCCAATGTGAATGAAATGTCCTCTGTTCAAGAGTAATCACCACAGTACTGTTTATAATAGAAAACTAAACCTAAATGTTCACCAGTTGGTTACTTGATAAAGTGCGATTCATCCATATATCCTATACTCCACATCAAAAAGTTTAAGAAACTATGTATTACTGTGGAATGATCTCACAAGAGATATTAAATGAAAAAGACAAGGGCAGAATAATGTGGATAGTACGCTATCATCTGAGTAACTGAAGCATACATAGATTGCTTATACTATATAAAATATCTAAGAATATTCTGGAAACTAGTAAAACAGTTTGAACCCAGAGGATGCAGTTGGCTGGAAGGTAGAAATAAGACAGATTTTTAAAATTCACATCTTCTTGAATTTTGAGCCACACAAATATTATTCTTCTAAAACTTAACTCTTTAGAAATAAAATTTTCAAAGAACATGATATAAATTAAGAGTATATTCTTATGATAGACTAATGTTTTCAAGTATACCTATAAAAAGTAAAAGTCCTAGGATAAACTAAAAACAGGCAGAAAGGAACAGTTTGTACAGAAGTCTTCATTTCATTGAAAAATTTTTAGAAAGTATATTTTTAAAGTATTTTTACATGCATAAAAATAATAGTTACTGACTCTAGGTGCTGGTATTGTAGGTATTTTCTTCTTTATAATCTTCTGTACTTTCCTCATTTCTTACAGTGAGCATGTATTACTTTAATAATGCAGGGAGACCACACAAAACAAATAGCTAAAATAATCCTTGTTTAATCTGTAAATAAATCATCCTTAATTGCAGCATCACTGACCCTTACCTGACCATGACTGGTTGTTGGTTCTTCCTCCAACAAAAGTTTCTGTTTCAAGCTTTTAATTTGATTTTCTTGGATATCCTTGGTTTTTGAGTGCCAGACAGATGCCCTAGATTCCTGCCTCTCCTCTTTGTCTTCATCTCCCATATCTTCTGAGATGCCTTCATTTTTTTCACTAGCCTGATCTCCTTGGACACATTCATTCTGGATCAGAGAAGGAGGGCTAGGTAACACTGGTTCCCCAAACCCCCTTTTTTTAAAGAGTTGTCTCTGAGCCATTTTTAGGCTTTTTTGATAAACCTCCAACTGACAGAGAATGACCTTGGTATACTGGTTAGGGTCTACTCCAGCAGGGCAGAATGGAATACCCCAGAAGTAGTGCACAGTGTCTCCAATGTCCTGGAGGCCTTTTACATCTGCTGGATTAGGCAGATAGTGCCTAAATGTGTCCCCCCTACCCTGGGCAGCCTGGAGAACAGCACAACCCCTCCCAGTACTTTCCTGTGGCTTCCCACACTGTGTGTGCTCAGCCAAGTGACCAGTACATCTGTCAAAACATTTAACGTTCTCATTCTCAGACACTGGCTGGTTTGACTGGTCCCAGCTTCCTGAGCTGCCAGAGACCGGCTCCTCTTCAGTGTTTTCAGTGTGGTCCCAAGGATCCTCTCTTTCCTCAGCCTCGTTTCCCTGACTGACATGTGAGCCTTTAAACAGTGATGGAGGTACCAGCTGCCATATGCCTGTAGATATTTGAGAAAAAGTAGGGCTAAGGACAAACTTTTTTATTAAGAGGGGTTGGTAAGCTATCACTTACCAAGAATTATAAAGTGTGCCTAAGAAAGGCTCTGCTTTGGGTTTAACCAAAGGTTGATTTTTCCTTGGAGATAAAAGTATGTTGGATATTGTGAGATCTCAACTACTTTCTGTTTGAACCTCTTTAATATCACCAAAGGGATTTGGGGTATTTCTGTATATCTATTCTCAGCATGAGATTGCTATGATATTGTTATACTTGATGAATAGAAGAAGTCACAACAGGGAGACATGCCTTCAGTGGTCCCAGAGTCTGTGGTTTTCTCTTGGTGGGACTGTAAAGATGATCCATAGGCCAGAGGGCGAGTTCTGGTAGCAGAAGCATCAGAAGGCCGGCAACTCTGAAACAAGTGATCCCACACCAGACCAGGTTTATTATTAAAACAGCTATACATGAAGAGTCACAGGAAGAACAACAACGGGAGGCCACTGTCCCTAGGAGTTTCTCCTCTCAAAAATGAAGATGTTCAATTCAAATAAATTCCATAACACATATTGAATGCTTATGTGCAAAATGCTGTATTGATCAGTATACTACACCCTCTTCTAGTACAGCAAAATGAACAGCATAAAAGATGGCTCAGACTGTACTACTTAACCCACATTGACCCCAGCCAACATTGCAAGATTCCCATCTCTAAAACAAAGAATCAAGGATGGCTCAGAACCTGCACTTGTGAGTATTATTAACATTGAAAATAATTTCAATTATATGGATTCAAATCACAATTGAACGTTATTTGATTGTTTTTAAAGCTGCCCATTCTTTTTCTCATTCCCTTTGCTCTCTCCACAGAACAAGAGGTAAACAAGTCATCTTGCTTCCTTTAGGATTCTTGGAACTCTATAAGTCTTTACAGAAGCAGTCAGCTTACTATGATTCCTTTAATTTATGTACTGAAAATATCTGTGGGGTAAAAGAAAACTCTTTCATATGCTAACAAAACACTTCAAACTAGGTTAGCTGATAATTCAACATAGACTCTAAAAATTAATATGG
Source organism: Dolichotis patagonum (assembly GCA_004027295.1). Taxonomy (NCBI): domain Eukaryota; kingdom Metazoa; phylum Chordata; class Mammalia; order Rodentia; family Caviidae; genus Dolichotis; species Dolichotis patagonum. The sequence continues at coordinate 25,375 of PVJX010017221.1, read as the reverse complement.
TAAATATTTAATTGAAAACTGTAAACTACCATAACTAGTTCCTAATGCAGCCATAGCACTGTAGAAACCAAAGAACATTGCTAATAAAACTCACAATTTGTTTCAACATAACATATTTACATTCAGGCTTTCAGCAATGGCTTTCCTCAAGAGCTCCTCTTCTTCCTCTTCCTGGCTACTCATCTCCTTAGCTTCCTGCTCACTCATTTTGAGAGCCAAGGCAAATTGCTCTTCTTCCGTCATCTCTATAAAAGGACAGAGAAAAAGAGAGGGAAGGATACCACAAACAGCTAGTTAGTATGTAAGCAAAAAACAAAATTATTAAACTTTTCACCTGAAGGCACTGTACACCACTTAGCACACTTTTGTAAACTAATAAATGAAGAAAGCCTCAAACGGTAAGTTATTGGTCAAGGTCATCAGTAGCAGTTATAGTAAGAACTCTGGGCTAACGAAACTATTAGCTCTCATGAAGGCATAGTTCTTATTTATATCCTTCATTGTTGCATTTCCAGTACAAAAGAGTGCCTGGCACAAGGCAGACAATATTTGGTGAATAAATAAATAGAGAAACCACTCCAGAGGTTTTTTGCTAAATAGCACAATGCTGTATTTTCAACTTTTAACTATGTGGTTTTATTCTTCACAACACTCTGGTTTATACAACAAAAAAGAACATTCCTAGTAACCACAATGTGATTTTCAGACACCATTTTCCATTAAAAGCAAATGCAATATATTGAAGAAATGGATGATTCCAAATTTGGAGCATGAAATGTACAGGATGAGCTAGAGTATCTATCAGAACTGTGAGCAAGGAATCTGTCAGACACTATTAGGGTCATATCAAAAGAACTCAGAAGCCGACTTAAAAAACAAAACAATACAAAACAAAAACCACACTTTCCCTGGCCAAAAATAGAGCTGGAACTTCAATAAGGTCAATGAACATAATGGATCAAAAGATAATTAATAGCCAGATATGGCAGCACACACTTATAATCCCAGCACTTGGGAAGTTGAGGTAGAAGAATCACAAGTTTCAGACCAGCCTAAGCTATTTACCAAGATCCTATATAGAAATTAAAAACAGCTAGCTAACTAGCTAGCTGAGGATGTAGCTCAGGACAAAGGCCCTGGGTTCAATCTTCAGTGTACATGTGTGTGGAAAGAGTGTATACATCAAATATATCCCTGGAGCCGGGGATTTAGCTCAGTGGCTTAAGCGCCTGCCTGGCAAGCGCGAGGTTGTGAGTTTGATCCCCGGTACCAAAATAAAAATAAATATATATATATCTCCCTGGCTACTCAATCAGTACCTTATACATAATGGGAACATAATAGATATATGTGAAATGAATGGAAAAATTGAGTAAGTGTGTTTGGGTTGAGGTAGGAAAAAGTGAGAGTTCCAGAGCAGTTTATAAAATCTAAAGAGTTGAAATCCAATTAAAGAGCCAGTAGCCCCAATATTTCTATCAGAGGTCTATACAGTGGAATGCTTGGTAGATTTTTGCCTTCCAAGGGTCAATTTTTGTTCCCTCGAGGATTCAGAATGCATAATCCAAGTTGTCATATTATTGGTATAAAATCATTCATAGTATTCCTTTATTATCACTTTCATGAGTCAGAAGTGTTGTTCCTTCTTTTAAATGCTGATACTGTTAGTTTGTGTATTTTTTTTTAGTTAAAGATATATATTACTGACTTTCACATAGAACCAATTTTTGATACTTCTTTTCACCTATTGTATGCTCATTTTTTTAAATTTCATTTATTTTTGCTCTTTTTATTTCTTCCTTCCACTTACATTTGGTTAATTTATATTCTAGTTTCTTACAATGGAAAGACTGAATCACTCTTCTTATTAGAGCACATAAAGCTATAAATTTCCCTCTAAATATCGCCTCAGTTGTAGCCAACAAATTTCACTATGTTTGCACTTTTGCTAAGGTTATTTCAAATTCAGTTTGGTGCATGTTTTTGCTTGGATTCAAATTATGGGATCCCTATCCTTGTTAATTTTGTGTTACTTTTTAAATATGTTCAAAAATATTTACATTTCAATTCCTAGAGCAGTGGTGGTGAAACCTTTTAGAGCTTCCAAAAATAGCAAACAGCTGGCTGCACATGTGTGCCACAGGTTTGCTGCCACCACTGGTCCTATAGCAAGCCAATAAGTCTCTTGCATTGAGATTTTCAAATGCCTTTCCTCTTCCTGGAACTCTCTTCATACTCTGGAACTGGCTAATTTTTATTTTCCTTTCAGAGCTCAACTGAAAAATCATCTTCAAATTATAGATTTCTTCAACTTTCAGATGAGGTCGGTTTTAAAGGGGTTTGTTTTGTTTTTACCTACTATTGAACACTAGGGGTTGAACCCAGGATCTTTATATTGAGCTACATCCCCAGCCCACTTTTTAAATTTTTCCCTTGAAAAATTATGTTATTGAATTGCCCAGCTGGACTTGAATTTGTGACCCTTTTGATTCAGCCTCGCAGAGTGCTAGAATTACAGGCACATGCCACCTGCTGAATCTAAAACTGGGGTAGGCCCAAAAATCTCTTACCGAGCCCAGCAGTTGTGATGCTCCCTGACTCTTGTGAATCAGTCTTACCATCTACCTTATCACTGTAGTGTAAATAAATCTTGGCTCAATTGTTTTCATTTAAGTATAATCTCTGTGGTCTTCTGAGGTCCTAACATTATCTTATTATAGTTTGACCCTTTTTGATCTTGTCAGCCATATCCATGGGAATTTCTGTTAGTCTTATTCTTTTGCTCAGACAGTTCTCTGCACTGTTCTCCTCAGCCTTTACCCAAGTCATCTGAATTACTTCTCCTTAGCTTTGGAAATACTTTTCCTATGAGCCTTTCACTCTCCATAAGCCTACCTCTTAAGAGTTTCCACACTACTCTTGCTGCATAACACCTATCACACTGTATTTTAATTTCCAGTTTAAGAGTTTATTTATCTGCAAACAAGTTATATAATAGTAACACCATCGGTCAAGACTATTTCAGTTGCAAGTATCATAAAAATGGCTCAAAATAATGCTGTGTATACATACCCATATGTATTTATCTGAATGTATGTACATACACACATAGGTAATTTTAGAGCCTCACATTTCTAAAATCAAGAGTCCAAAACTGGTTTTCACTTTAAGCACAGCTGGTACAAATAGAGTTGGTTTCATGCAACTGTAGTCCCAGCTGCTCAGGAGACTGAGGCAGGAGAATTCAAAATTTGAAACCTGCCTAGACAACATAAATAAAATACTAAAAGACTGTCTCAAAAAAAAAAAAAAATACTGTGCCCTTAACATATAGCCCTATCTTTCACTGCTTCATTACCACATTTGGCTTTAACTTCTTGACTATAGAGTTAATTCTTAAGCATTTTCTTTCTACCTTAAGCATTTTCTAATTCTTAAGCATTCTGGTGACAAAAATGATCCATGATAGTTCTAGGGAACAATTTTCTCTCAGGATATTTAGTAATGTTGACTGGCAGTTTCTGATTGTCACAAATTACAGAGATGGGGAGTGATCTTCACATTTAGCATGGTACTAACCTTGTAAGGCTAATAATTTTGGTCTTATGAAGTTGGGTGCAACAACATTCATGCACAAATATTTACAACTGTTCACTCTTCCTGTTAGTGTTCCCTTTCTAGTACGTAGTGGCCATCTTTCTCTCCTCTGATCAGTTTTGGCTTGAAGTTTGCTATGTCTGAAAATAAGATAGTTGCTCCTGCTTGTTTTTGGTTCTAGCTGAATGCAGTATCATTTTCTATCCTTTTCCTTTCAGTCTCTGTACTTTATTTTGGATCAAATGTGTCTCCTGTAGGCAATATATGGCTGGTTTTTTTTTTTTTTTTTTCATTCAAACTGCTAGAGTATGTCTTCTGATTAGGGAGTTGAGACCACTGATGTGGACAATTATTATTGTAAAGTGTTTAATGAATCCTGTTTATTACTGCATTCTTTTCTCAGTCCTAATTCCTTGGTTTTTTCCTTTTAACTACTTTCCCAATTATACACATATTTCATTTGGGCTCTCTGGTGCTGGTGACCTCCCTATCTCTGTCTAGGATTCTCTTAAATGTTTTTTGCAATGATGGTCATGCATTCAATTAGAATTTCTTTGTGGAAATAAGACTACCAAATTTTTTAAAGAAGCTAAAGATGTGAATAAATGTTTCACAAACACATAAAAAAAGTTTTTATTAGTTATTGGAGAAATACAAATTAAAATCAGAAAGACATAGTTTTTCACTCACAGAACAGATAAAATGAAAACAACTGACATCAAATTTGGAAGTCCCTCCAAAACCTCATGTACTCATAGGTGGAGGTTTGTAGAAGGTGACTGGATTACAGGGGCAATGCAGCTGACTATGCTCTGAGAGTATTGAGAGTGTTGAGAAGCCAGAAGAGACAGGTCACTGGGGGTATGACTTGAAAAGCTCTATCTCCTTTTTCAGCTTTTTCCTTCACTCTGCTTCCTGGCTGACATGAGCTGAGCAACTTTTCCTTTGTCATGCCCTGCCCCCATGCCACCCTGCCTTGGAGCCAGCCAACCACAGACTGAACAGAGAGCCAAAACAAACCACTCTTCCTGTAAGTTATGGGTATTGGGTATTGTCTTCCATAGATAAGGAAACTAACTAAGACTTGAAAGCAGCGATGGTGAACCTTTCAGAGCTTTCAATGATACAAACAGCCCACTACTGCACATGTGCCACAGATGGGTCACCACTGCTCTAAAGCATCATTTTAAAACAAGGATGGTTAGGGACCAAGGATATAGCTCAGCTGCACAAGTGCAAGGTCCTGAGTTCAATTCCTGGTAACAAAATAAAATAAAAAATAAGGATGGTTATATAGTATGCAGCTGAGAATACCCATAATATTTAAGTATTATTTGAAGATGGTTGAAGATGATTCAACATGTATAATGATTCTGAATTGGTGGTGATTTCTGGAGTTAATTCCACGTAAATGTCCCTGAAGATTGCCATAAATGAAGTCGTTGTTATTTATGCACTATTTGTTATACTAGAATTAAAAAGCAAAATATATACCTTGTTAAAAAAAAATAGCTGGGCATGGTGGCATATGCCTGTAATCTCAGTTCTTGGCTGAAGCAAGAGGATCACCATGCATTTGAGGCTAGTTTGGGCTACACAGTGAGTCCAAGGTCAACCTGAACTACCTATAGAGACTCTGTCTCAAAAAATAAACAAATAAATAAATTTATTTTAAAAAATAAATGATGCTCTCATCTCCATTAAAATAAACAGACAAGATAATAATAGAAGCCAGACTTTTTTTTTTGTAGGTGTTAGAAACACAGGTACTGAGTTACAAATGGAAGAAGCAATGTGAACTTAATATTTTCTACAGAGAAGATACAAGTGGGAACTTGTTTCCATAACACAGCTGAGGCAACAGCACCAATTCTGCTCCACTATATGGCTTTGTTCTAAATCAGGAAGAGGTGACAGGCAACTGCATTGTTTTCCATGTTGAGTTCTAATCTGAGGGCAAACTTTGACCTTCCTAAATATTTGGCACAAAAGCCTGAAGTTTCAGAGGACCCTCCTGACTTAAGTGCTTTACTTTCAGGAAACTAGATGCAGTACTTGAAGAGTTGTGCTAAATACATTTTTCAAAAGATGAAATGTTCTGTCTAAAGCTAAAAAAGAAAAAGAAAGTCTCTCTAAAGCAGAGACCCTCAAAAAATTTATTTTGCATTTGTAAAGCAAGAGATGATTTCTTGTGTGAGTATAATTTTCCCTAATTAGAATATAAACTGTTTTCATCTAGCAACAAAGTATCTTCTAACATCCTATAGTATGTGAAGGCTGTGGCTGGAGTACTCTACTGTGAACTACCTTCATGTTTGAGTAAATGTGGGTTTTCTCATTCAAGTCCAAACTGGTTATTGGAATTTTTAAAAGCGCTGTTAATAGCTGAGTGGCACAGCACCTGCCTGGCAAGCACAAGGTCCAGAGTTTGATTCCCAATACCAAAAAAAGTTGTGAAATGGGAAAAGAACATTTATCAATACTTAATAAAGATATACTATTCACTTGTAAACATTTGTTTGTGTTAGGTTTTTCGGCACAAATAAGAGAGAAAATATAAAGAAAAAGTAGCCTTTATTTCAAGGATGTGGAGAGGAATGTATGACCATAGAAGGCCTGGCTTCCTCTGACCAGAATGTGGGGTATCTGATATATATAACCTTTGACTGGGGCCGGTGCTTAGGGTGGGCATTAATGACCATGGGGAGCTGACTGAAATTTTCTTCTGGCGCAAACAGGAAGGAGAGTTGCAATTAAGGCTGAGAAAGAAGCAGGAAGGGGTATTCCACTTTGGCCTTCCGCCACAACCGTACAGTAATTTATTCTAGGGCAAAAGTCTTTCAGTTTGTACATTGTAATTTGTACTAATGTTTTTATATTCCTCTGTAGTAAAACATAAATCAGATTTCTTTTTCTTTTCTTTATAATTTTATTTTACAGAGGATAAAACCAAGGAAAATAAAAAAAGAATAAAACCAATCAAAACAAACCAGTGTAAGTAACACAGGACTTCAAAACAATACGAAATCAACAACAGTTACCATAATGCCTCTTGTCATCAAAACAGCTGCAGATACCTTCAGACATAATAAAAATAAAACAGAATAGAACCAATAAAAACAAAACAATGAATGCAATAAAGGACTTCAAAACAAGATAATAGTGAGTACAAAATGGCTATCATTATATATCTTGCTATCTTTGAAATAGCTACTCATGCCATTGAATATAACAAAATCAAACAAACAGAAGAGAGAACAAAACTCAACCCAACAAAACAACAAAGAATGATATAGGACTTCAAAACAAGACAACAGGGAATCAACAATGGCCACCACCCACAGAAGGAAATCTCTCTCCCAGATGCCACACTGTGCACTGTCATCCCCTGAACAGACAACCAGACCACCTGCAAGGTCAGTGAAACATCAAAACACCACAAGCATCAAATTGCATTTCACCTCAATAGCTATAATCTCAGCCTGGGTGTCTCCAGATCAGCCAGTCGCTTATGGGGGTTGTGGAGGAGGGACTGGCTCTTCTTGTTTGCCAGCCTGTGCAAATGAAGGGGCTAGGGTCTGACTGTCCCCCTAAGGGCTGGCAGCAGCCCACACACCACACTGATTGGCAGGGCGGGGTACAGCAGGGGCCCTTACATCTTGGTGAGTCCTTGCTCTCTCTTACCACAACCCGTGTGAATGGCACTGACTCATGGGGAAAGGCTGGGGTCTGGCTGTCTCCACCCCGAGCGGCACTTTGATCCTTCTGCCTCAGTCTCCTGAGTGCTGGGCTTAAAGGTGTGTGCCACCATGCCTGGCATAACTCAGATTTCTAAATGTCTTAAAACCAAAGATATTGGTTCTTATTTAAACTGTCTTCTGTAAGGCATTACAATAAAGCTGGACCAACATTAAAATAAAACAAATATAAACGTGAACTTGTATGTATGTAAGGATGGCTGTATTTACATGCATCTGTACCCTAGCTTTATCACTGAGAGGGCCCCAGCATAGCAACACTAGTAACAGTGAGCACAGCCAAAGCCACACTCATACCCTGACCTCCAAATACCAGTTTGAAAGGCATTAAGGCTCTTAAACAGCTGATTCCAAACGTAGCAAAAGGAATTTCAGTATCAGCCTACAGTATCTTACTTGCCAGGAGGCAAGTAGGTGTTCAAAAAAGATGACAGTAAGTCTAAGATAAACATAACTGGTTTCATTTTGAATGAGCTCCCACTAACCAAACTGGAGATAGTTTAGCATGGTTGTTGTCAGCTGGATCCTCCAAAAAACAGATCAATCCTATCTCATAACTGAAAAAGAAAGAAAGGTATGGGGATGGGGTAAGGATGTAACACAATATGAAGCCCTGCATTTAATCCCCAGTAACTATCTCCCCCTTATACAGATTAGGGCATGGCAAAACTGGCTCTGATCTGTTAATTACAAAATCCCAGGACACAGGAGCACAGCAGCTTCTAAAGCCCTGCACATTACTTCTCATGAGAACTCAGCAGTTTTTCAATAGGGTGACCTAGATCTGATATCAGCCTGAGGAGTGGGTGATAACAAAAAAGACAATGAGTTTTTATCACTGAGTTTTCTCTCCATGATGGTCCACCCTCATGCTGTGGGGTGTACTTCTTTTTCTACTTTTACTTAGCCCAAGTTATATCTGCAGAGTCTGTTTCTTTTCCTACTTTAATAATACTTTGCTACCATCTGCGCTTGTCCTTACCAATTCTGCTCAGAAACCACCTCCAGGAGACTCAAGCACCTCAAAATCTGGTAACACTGCACATACTCATACACACTGTTATGATTTATATCTAGATGTTCCCCACCAAAGTCTCATGCAGTCTTGGGTGGGGCTTTTGGGAGGTGGTTGGATCACGGGTACATGATACTGGATTACAGGCATGAGGTAACTGTATTAGTCCACTGACTGGTTTAGCTTTTTTCTGAGGGTGGATGATGGGAAGGCCCATCCTGAATGTGGGTGGCAACGAACCAACAGGTTTGTAGCATTAATGGACTAAAAAATGGACTAAAAAAGAAAAGGGAAACTTGCTGCTGGCTGCCTCCTGCTGGAAGGTTTCTGCCCTAGTTAGTATAAATTACTGCACCAGAACAGCTAACACTGCCTGCCACACCATGAACTCTTTCTCTTCTGCCATGCTCCTCTGTCGCACTGCTCTGCCTTGGAATCAACACACTATGAACTGAAATCTCTACACATTGTAAGCTAAAATAAACCTTTCCTCCTTAACTTGTGGATACTAGGTACTTTGTTCAAGCATTGAGAAAGAAATCACACACACACGTGCACACACACAAATCTAACCACATCTTGAACATGCTGAAGCTGGAAGCTTTCATCAACTAGCTATATTCTTCACAACTGAAAAGCAAGGTGGTCTTTGAAAGCAAACTACAAGAGTGTAACTCTATGGCTGCCATGTGCATAAAAATGATAATAAGCAATTCTAACTAAAACAAAACTGTAAGTTCAAATAGATACAAATAAATGAACTGAAAACCTGATGGCTTATTTGCTTTTCCACAAAGTACTTATTACCAAAAAAAGGTTAGCTTTACAGTGGAGAAATGCGATAATGTTGGGACACAATTATAAGAACACATTTATAAAAAGCAAACTTACAGATATTTCATGATCAATTAAAAGTCTTTGATCAAGTTTCTGTTCTACTGTTTCTGCTGAATTCAACTGACCTTGACAGCATCTGAAGCCCAGCTGCATATCTCTGATGAGCACTGAGTTAGAGTAATTATCTATAATTTAAGCGATGATGCTAGGTAATGCCCCTCCCCAGAATATTCCTATATTATGGGAATGCCTTTAACTATGCTCACTCCATAAGGGCTCCCTCCCTGGAATGTTTCTATATCATGGGAATGCCTGTAACTATGCTTACTCTGTAAGGGCACCCCTCCCCTTGTTCCCAAGTGTTTCTATATTATGATAAACAATTCCTTTGTTTCAACAAATCTGTTCAAGACTAGCCTGCCTGTCAATATATGACTCAATATATGTGAACAATTATGCCATGTTTTGTCACTTGCTTTGTACCTCCCATTTCTAAATTCTATATAAACTAAACTCTTCCTAAATTCAGCACTATTGCCTTTGAGGAATCTTGCTAACAGTCCACTGGCAAGAAGATCCAGTAGTCCGCTGATATAAAGACTAAATGCTGCCTTCTTATCTTTTTCATGCAAAGAGTCTTCCTCCTTTTGGTTTGGTTTGGTTTGGTTTGGTTTGGTTTGGCTTGGTTAGGTTTGGCTTGGCTTGACTTGGCTTGAGAATTTTTCCATAGCAATAGAATAAATCATGTAATCAGTGAATACCATCAAGTATAAGAAAAAAATGAGGGAGTAATGACTAGCAGCAGCAAAATACAGCCACTCCATGACCTAGAACTGAGACACCCAGAAAAGAACTTGAAGAAAAAAAGTAGATGGAAGCTGACAGGAAAATTAGAAAATACAGAAAAGGTAAAGAAATTGAGTGAAACACACAGAAAAGCAGCAGCAGGTTAGAATGCTAACTCCAGCCCCCTGGCTGGGGGATCTTAAACAGGAAAATTGATTTTTTGCATATGGGAAGAGGACCATGAGATTTAGGGAACAGGGAGAAAGTGTTAGTTTAAAAAATTAACTCCATGATGATGAAATGTAATCAGTATGTACTACAGGGGCTGGGGATTTAGCTCAGTGGCCTAAGCGTCTGCCTGGCAAGTATGAGGTCGTGAGTTCGATCCCTGGTACCAAAAAAAAAAAAAAATACAAATCAGTATGTACTACAAACATTACTAATAGAATTTCTAAAATAAGACAAACTAAAAATATGTTATCACCTGATAGGATAAAAGAACACAGCATCTGTTCTGTGAAATGCCTACCAAAGGGCATACTCCAAAAATCATACAGCAAAACAATTAAAAAGCTTCTTACAAGAAAACTGGCCTACATTCAGTCAAGGTTATAAAGGTCCAGAAATGACTAAGGAAACTATTCTAAAGACTAAAAGAGACATAAAGTAAAATATGTGGTAGCTGGAGGTATAGCTCAGTGGTAAAGCCCTTGCCCAGTAGGCACAAGACTCTCTATTTAATCCTCAGCACTACAATCAATCAATCGATCAATATATAACAAAACAAAAATTTTAAAACATGTGATTGCTAAATAACAACTGCTATAAACTGGCTTAAGGATTACATGGTAGTATTGCATCAATGTTAATTTCCTGATTTTAACGTGGTTTTTTTTAAAGGAAAAATGCTTGTTTACAGAAATAATCACAAGTATGAGGACAGCAAAATAGACCATTTGCCTAAAGAAGTCAAATGCAAAAGAATATCTTTATATGATTTCATTTACATGAAATCCATCAACAGCAGGCAAACAAATCAGTGACAGAAATCAGAAAATGGTTCTTTCGAGAGTTACATAGGGAAAGGAAATTAGAAAGGTGACACAAGAGAACTTTTAAATTGACGAAAAATTTTCATGTTCTTGATTTGAATGATGCTTGCAAGAGTATATATATGATTGTCAAAGCTCACTAAATAATACCTTTCAGATCTGTTTTTATATATAAATTATATTCAAATTTTAAAACCATCAAAAATAGTATAAGAAATATATAAAACTGTATTCTTTATGTCAAGTAATATTTTCTTTCTCTTGCTTTACTATAAGATGTGCTCACTTTGGCAGCACATATACTAAAATTATCTTACAATAAGATAAATAATTATATTGCTTCTACTTTTCCTGTGCTTTTCCTTTTCTGACTTGACTTTCATCTTGATTCACCTGGATTGATCGCCTTCTTTTTAGACTTCATGATTAATCAAGTCAACAATTCCTTAAAACTATGCCATTTTAGCTGGGCATGGTGGCACATCTTGTAATCCCAGCACTTGGGAAGCTGAGGCAAGAGGACCACCTTGAATATGGGTTATGTATACACAGGTAGTTCAAGGCCAGCCTGAACTACATAGCAAGAGCCTATTTCCTATAGAAAGAAAGAGAGGTGAGGGTGGAAAAAGGAGAGGAAAGGAATGAAAAAAGAAAAAAAAAACCTTAAAAAACAAAAACCCAGGGCCAGGAATATAGCTCAGTGGCACAAGCACCTACACGGTGTCTTAGTTACTGTTTACTCATCGCTGAGACAAAATACCTGATGCCCAAAGTTGGGAAAGGAAAGGTTTATTTCTTACAATTTTTGGAGGTTTCAGTCCATACTCAGTTGGCTCCAAGGCAGGGTAGCATGGCGGGGCCGCAGTTCATGGCGGCTGCAAACAGCAAGCGGAAAATGGCAAGAAAGACACATGTTCTTCCTGCCGTTACATCACATCCTGGCTCCACCCCCTAGGAGGGTGTAGCACTGACACCACCAGTCCAAGCACTAGACAATGAACCAATCACAAATGCACAATGCAAATACATGAGGCCTGGGGGCCACCGACATAAACCATGACACATGGCAAGTGCAAAGTTCTGAGTTCGATTCCTAGTACCAAAAAAGAAAAAAAAAAAAAAGCCAGGCATGGCGTTGCATGCTTGTGGTCCCAACACTTGGGAGGCTGAAGCAGGTAGACTGCTGTGAGTTCAAGACCAATTTGAGCTACAAAGTGAGTTCAAGGCCAGCCTGAACTGCATAGTGAGACTCCGTCTCAAAAAGAACAACAGCTGGACATGGTGGCACACGCCTGTACTCAGCACTCAGGAGACTGGGGCAGGAGGATCGCTGCAAGTTCGAGACCAGCCTGGGCTACAAAGTGAGCTCAAGGCTAGCCTGAACTGCATAGTGAGACCACCCCCAAAAACACAACAACAAAAAAATCTTACAAAAAAGTCATTTCAGATGACTATAGATATGAAGAGTTTAAAGTGAAATATCCCTGGCAAAAATCACTCACATTATCATTATGAAAATATACCCTGGTATCCTCCAGCCATGGCATAGTATGTTGAAAGACTCCATGTATTCAATTATGTAAAATGAAAACAAAGCTTAGTCCAATTAAATGGTATCTAATAAAATAATGATGCAAAAACAGAAGCAGGTTTCCGACATGAAGACACATGGGTTTTAAAAATACTTCCAAATCCTCACCTAAAATTAGTTGGAAATAATAAAGATATATTTTAAACAAATAAAAACCTAAAAGAACATGAGAAAAGCAGCCTGGTAGCAGCATGATACACTCAGGAGCTTTAAGCAGACTAGAAATTTTTCCCTGGACCAAAGCTGAAGAAGAAAAATTTATACATTCCAGAGCAGTTGGAGCTAAGTTTTACTCCTTAGCAACCTGAGTCAGGCTTAAGATCCTGGACAAGAATGGCTATGTGATTCATTTGGGCAAAAAGAACCAAAGCCTCACAAGAGGTTTATCTATGGCAATAATGAGCAGGAAGCCTTCAGATTGGTAGGGAAAGATAATCAGATCTCATAGAGGTCTCAGAGGTGGCCAGTATGCAGTTTGACCCATGATCCAAAATGCCTCACTGATATAAGGCAACGTAAGATTCTACAATTGTGAATCGAGTTGAGATGGAAGAAAAAGAATAGCACTCTAGGAAAGAAATGAAGTTAAATTTCTACCAGTCATACAAAATATGGCACAGAATTGAAGACTGAATTTAGTTGCTCACAGGTTAAACAGAATTATCATATGATCCAGCATCTACCCAAAAGTCTTGAAAACTGGTCAAACAAAAACTTACACATAAATGTTCATAGTAGAACTATCGTCGTAACCTATCACAGTAACCAAAAGGTTAAAAAAGTCTACCAAATGATAAACAGAATAATGTACAACCATATAAGAGAATATTATACAGCCATAAGAAGTACTGATTCATGCTACAATACGGATTAACTATAAAAACTATGCTATGTTTGAATGAAAAGCCGCATACCATATAATATGATTACATTTGTATTAAATGCCTCAAACAGGCAAATCTACAGAGGCAGAAAGTAGATTGGGCTATTAGATGGGAAGAAGGGACAATAGGGAGAAATTAGTTAATAGGTCTCTTTTGAGGTAAGGAAAATATTCTCCAGTCAGATTGTGGTAAAATTGCACAACATATGAATATATTAAAGAACACTGGATGATCTGCTTTAAGTGGATAATATAAAAACATTCTTACATGTGTTTTATCAAAATAAAACTACTTGGTAATGTCATTAAACAAAAAAAAAAAGCTGGGTGTGGCAACACTTACCTATTGTCTTAGCACTCTGCAAGTCTGAGGCACAAGGATCACAAGTTCAATCCCAAACTGGCAATTTGTTGACTTAGTTAATACCCAGTCTCAAAACAGGAAAAAAAAAAAAATTTAAAAGGCTAGAGTTGCAGCTCAGTATGGAGGCTAACAACTAACAACTACCAATGGAAAAATTAGATACACAGGGGCCGGGGATTTAGCTCAGTGGCTTAAGCGCCTGCCTAGCAAGCATGAGGTTGTGGGTTCAATCCCCGGTACCAAAAAAAAAAAAAAAAAAGAAAAGAAAAATTAGATACACAGCAATGAAAAAACATTATTCTTATGTACTGTATAAGCCAAATAATGTTAAAAATGAAGATTTTAGAACAAAGCATAAGGAGCGTAAGTGCCTTTAAGGACTTAACACAGGGAAACAATTCTCCAGGCGTTTCTGAGGTAGCAGGGCACCTCCAGAGCAATCTTTTCAAACTCTGCCCTGGAAAGTCTTTGAAACAAATTCACATTGTTACATCCCTAAATCTGTAGTGAGTGGGTTCTTGCCAATTCCGGAAATGCCACAAGGAATCTTTTTCTTTTGTACTTGTCTTATTAACCACACCTCTGTTGACTGAAAATTTACATACACTTTTTCTGGTAAACTGAAAATCTTCCCACTATGTCTTTTCCTTTTCAATGTTTACTATAATTTACTATAAATTACACTAAAAGCAGACAACCAGATATTAACAGTAGCTAACATAATGTCTCTTTCTTTGTAATAGTTGAGCATGGCTTCAAATAAAATAATATCAAACATAACAAAATAGTATAAAACCATTCAAAAGAATGAAAGAATTACAGGGTATTCTGAACCGAATAACAGAAAATGATCAATGGCCACTATAATATCTCATTTTCCATAAAAAAATTTGTTTATGCTATCACATATATTAAAATCCCGAGTCACTCTCTGATACCTTATCAGCAGGGTCCAGCTGAGTCCCTTTCAACCGCCCCAGGCCCACCCCAGTCTCCTCCCAGTACCACCAGTTGGTTTCATGCTTGCCAAGGTCTCCATCTAGCACCCAGCACTGACGCTGGACCTGCCTGAGCTTCTGCCTGGTATCCAGGCTTGCATGAGTCTCCACCAAGTTGCCATTGCCCTGTGCCCTCCCTGGGCATACCAGTGTCTCAGTCTACCATACAGGATCAGTCCTGGATTTCCACTGAGCACCTCAGAACCACCTGAGTCTCCACCTGGTCCCCTGGGCCTACCTGAGCTTAAACTCAGTATCAGGGACCCTATGCCCTCCCTGGATGCACTAGAGACTCCATCTTTGACCCAGCATTTGTCCCAGGCATACCCAGGTCTGTGCTGCATAGCCTGGACCTGAGTCTCCACTCTGCACATCAGGCCAGTCCTACACCTGCCAGAGTCTCTGGCTGGCACTCAGCACTGATTCCAGGGCTGCCTGAGTCTCTGCCTGGTGCCCTAGGCCCATCTTAGTTACCACCTATCTCTCACTGGTCCTACAGTGAACAGTCTCTCCATCATGCACACAGTACTGGTCTCAGGCAATCCTGAGTTGCTGCCTGGTGCCTCAGCATGCTTCAGCCCTCTCCACACAGACCCCCCCCCCCAGTCTCTGTCTGGTACCTCATAGCAGTCCCAGGCACACCTAGATCTCAAATGGATACCCCAGTCCCCACCTTAGTGCCCACCTGGTGTTTCAAGCTGGTCCTGAGTCCAATGGAGTCTAGCATACAGCACTGGCCCCAGGCCTGCTGGAGTCTGTACCAGGTACACTTGCCCCACATCTACCATGGTCCTACTGTGGTCTCTGTCTGATGCCCTGAATCAGTCCCAGGCCCACCTGAGTCCTGGGTGAGCACCCTAGGCCCACACAAATCTCCATCAGAGACCTCAAGTTGGTTCCACGCACGCTACAGTCTTCATCTAGCACCCCACATCAGTTCTGACAGCACCTCAGTCTCCACTGAGAATCCCAAGCCTACCTGACTCCTCTGAACCCAGTCCCAAGGCCCCTGGAGTCTGTGTGGCACTATGCACTGATACCAGGCCTGCCTGGGTCACCAGCTGGCACCTAGTACTGTCCCTGGGCCCACTGGAGCCTCAATTTGGCACCTTACATCAGTATTGGGCCCATGTGAGTCTCCTTTGAGCACCCCAGGGCCACTTGAACCTCTACCTAGTGCTCTGAGTTGGTGCTAAATTTGCCCATCTGTCAGGCACCCTGCAGTGATTCCAAGCCCATCAAAGTACATGCCATGCCAGGCACCACGCACTCACTTGAGCCTTCACCCACTATCTATCACCCCACCCACTGCTTGGGCCTGCTGGAGTCTGGCTCCCTACATCAGACCCAGGTTCACATGCATGAGTTCCTACTGAGTAAATGGGGCCCATCTTGGTTACCACCTAGTCTCTCACTAGTCCCACAGTGAATAGTCTCTCCATCATACACACAGTACTGGTCTCAGGCCGTCCTGAGTTGCTGCCTGGTGCCTCAGCACGTTTGAGCCCTCTCTTGGAGTCCAACAACCTGCACCCTCCCTATCTGACTGGCACTTTGGGACCCCCTTAGTTTACACCCAGTGCCACAAAAACCCCTACACCAATATGAAATCCCACTTGAAACTCCACATCTGCCTGAGTCTCAGGATGCCTACATCTGCCAAATTTGCTACAACATCATGAAGGAAAAGGGTTCCTAAGACTAGGATCAGGGTCAGATTCTGCCTCCTGGAAAAAAGGGGCAAAATTGAGAAAGACGGAAATTCATGTGGCTACATGCAAGCATACCACAACTAAGCCACGGGAACTGTGTGAATAAATGTAACATAAATATACAGTATACTGATGTAGATATATAGATGTAAACATATACACAGGAATATGAGAAAACAAGGCAACAAAAGGGCCACAAGGTCTTCCAACTACCCCAAGTCAGATCTAGGGGGCACCAACTGAGAGGAAAGCAGATATAAGGTAGCATAGCTCTACAGAAAGTTTAAAGAAGAAATGAAGAAATTTGATGAGTTAAAAGAGGAAATTTGATGAGTTAAGAGGAAATTGCAAAAGTTTATGCAATTACCACTCAAAATGCTCAATGCGGATTCAGGGAAAATAAGTAAAAAATTGGGGAAGCTGAGCAAAATAATTCAAAACATGAATGACAAATACACCAAAGACACAGGATACAGGAAAAGTGTTGTTACTGCACTTCAGTACACAGGAGTCCTCTTCTGAAGGTGGTTTCTAGGTTCTTTCTGTCCTGAGCAAAGAACTGGTCAACACAAATGCAAATGGGAGCAAAGTTTTATTAAAGGTAGGAAAAGAAACAGGTGCTGCAGAGCAAGTTTGGGCCAAGTAAAAGTAAGAAAAGTACATCCTACAGTGGGAGGCCAGGCCATCATGCAAGAGCTAACATGACAAAAAGTCATTTTTGTATCACCTACTCCTCAGGTTGACATCAGGACTAGGCCATCCTACCCAAAACTTGCTTGATTCCTCACAAAAAGTCCACATGGAAGGTTCTAAGAACTGCTCTGTACACATGTTCTGGGATTTTATAACTCTCAGCCAGCTTTGCCATGCCCTAATCTCCGTTTCATTTCCCCTGAGAGAAAATGAACCCCATAATTCTTTACAGGATGCTGAGTGAGTGGAAGTCACTGTCTTCTATAGCTTCTTCCAGCTGAAATGAGCTGTATACCGTAAGTACTGGGTATTATGTGGTCTCCAACTACCTTGGAGTATTGTGGCTCACTGGCTGGGTTGAAGAAAAAAATTGTTAAGAGAACAACGAGAAAGAATCAGTGACTGTTAAGCTGTCTGTTCAATGGGAGAAACAAAATAATTTTACTACTATGTTGGAGATGTACAACGCAAATATGAGAAGCAGACCATATCTTCAAAGTGCTGTACGGCAATGAGGAAAATTAAATCATTGAGAGCCAAGAGTCACAGCCTTAGCTAGGTTACTCATGTAATGGATCTAATTAAAAATGGGAGCCTCAATACAGGTGCCCTTTAAGCCCTGGTGAATTAGGGTTATTAGCGACTCTACTTATATGCACCTGGGCAATACTAGAATCTTGCTTTATGAAAAGGAACTTTAAGTCTTTCAGAGGTTCTCAGGAATAGCTTTCTTCTTAGTCTTGTGAAAAGTCCAGTTACCATTTCCCATGTAGGATTTTTATATCCTGTCACTGTGTCCCTTGAGGAAGGACCAGAATGGTTCTTCAGGAACTGGAAATAAGGCTAGTCTTGAGGGACTATTGCAGGGCTGTCCTCACCTCCCTATCAGCCCTTTGATTTCCCAAGGAAACTTTTAGACATGTTTCTTTGGGATCCCTTCCAATGAATGACAGCAATTTGCTTGTGCCGAATACCTTGAAGAATTGTAGAACTTCTGCTTGTGTTTTATAAATAATTACTTATTAGTCAGCAAGCTCTATTTTTTTTTTCAGATTGCTGCATGGGAATATAGCACTATAAAGGCATATTTCAAGTCTATATAGACTCGTTGCCTCTTACTTCTTAATATCAATAAGAGCTATTAGCTCTGCCTTTTGAGCAGTCTCTGGCCTCAGGGATCTTTTCTAAACTGCTAACTGCATAACTTTCCTCCTGATGTGCTTCTTGGACAAAGCTACTTCCATCAGTGAACCACGTCTCTTCAGAGTCTTACAGGAGCAGGTCACTGACATGCTGCCTACCTACATAAGTCTAGAAGATCACTTGTTCACAACAGTGGCTAACTTTAGGCCTGTAGGCATCAGAATGGAAGGGTTAAGTATAATGGAAGTTTTGATGATAACCTCAGGGGTGTCTAAGAGCACAGCATGATATATAGCGAATTGTTTCCATGTTAACCGCAAGTAATCTGGTCTCAAGAATCACTCTGACCTGATGAGAAGTCAGGACTTCTAGTTTCTGTCCTAAAGTCTTCCTCTGTTAGAAAAGCTGTAGTTGCTACTGTCCTTAGAGTAGCCATCCAGCAGCAACTCCATCTAACTTTTTGAAAAGTACACTACTAGGTCCAGTTCTTATTCTATCTGTATTACTGTATCATTATCAGTATCTTAAGATACCCAAAGCAATTCCACTTTTTTGATAAGCAGAGAAAGAAGGGTTTCCTTAATCTCAAATATTGTACTATATCATGCAATAGGATCCAACTGTTGCCTAATTAGGTCATGGAGATTTGCAGTAGTCCCAACAGGAAAAATCTGTTCTGGCCTTCGCTGGAATTTGAGAATTGCCCCTCACTCCCACTCCCCATTAATTTTGCTAGTAAATCTTCCTAGCAAGGAAGTAGGACACTGTGGCACAATCAGAAACTAATGGGCAAACATTTGGCTTTCAAAGTGATGCATCAGAACAGGAGAAAACAATCTCTGACTAGGGGGTCCCAATGACCCCAACTACAGCTATACATCTAGAAGGTTTTCCAGAAAAAGAAGTCAAAACTAAATAAAGTAACTAAACTGGCTCACTCAGAACATCCAATGTTACTCAGAGCTCCTCATAGGAGATGGTAATATCCATGGACAGGGACATTGTAGGCTCTCTTGAGCCTCTTCAGAGCAGAAAATGAGTATTTTGGCTGGCCTAGCCCCTCTCTGGAAGCAGGGACAGTCAACTCTCCAGTGCCACCTGTCAGGCACACTGGCTGCCTCACACTCCAAGCAGGGCCTAGGGAGTGGCCTGGTATAGTTGTGTGCCCCAAGTCCAGACTTCTTGCACTTGAAATAGAACCTCAGTTGTCCTTGGGTTTCCCTTTAGACAACTTGGGTGAGTTTAAAGTGTTGCCAACAGCGACAGTTATACAGTTAATACTTAGGTTCATAAATACCTGTTTGTGAACAATTTGGTTCCCAAAGAATAATTTGGCAAAATTTTGCTTCTGTTCTCAAGGTCTTCATCAGGTGATGAACATGACTACAACCATCTTCCTTCCATGAACGTGAACACAGTCATGGAACAAATTTATGAATGGAGGTACTATTGTAATTTTAGCTTTTTTCTTCTGACACTACTTCAGATCCCACAAGCTAAACACAGAAAAGGTAATGTCCAACAAATGGATCATAGCTATCTGGAGTTCCATCTGAGAAACAGTATCTGAGGACATCCTTAGACATTTTGAGTCACTTGGTTCTACTAAAGCAGGGCAGAGTCATTTGAGAAGCAATATCTCTTACATTTATCCTGTAAATGTAAAAACTTTGATACTTTAAGGCAATAGAAAGGGAAACCTTTTTTTAAAGATACTCTCCTTTTAAAAATCCTAAGAATGACTCACAGTCAGTGAAGTATGTGTGTTCTTGGATTTTGTAATAGGTCATACCTACATACCCAGCCAGCTATGCCACCCCCTAATCTCCTGTCTCAGAATCAGACAGACGTATATTAAATGAAAAGCTATGTAATTTAAAAAACACTATACAATTCATAAACTGCAGAAATTGCTAATGTGAAGACAAAGTATCTGAAGTAAGGGTGAAATGGTAAGTTATGATGAAATATTCATAAAAGCCACACTAAAAAAAAAAAAAAGAAAGAAAAACCCATTCAGCAGCTACTAATGATACTAAATAGAACAATCTAAGGCTCACTGAAAAGCTAGATGATAACAGGCAGAATTATTAGTTTATAGACATCACAACAGATAACTTCCCAAATATGTGAAAAGAATTCAACACACCAGGTAAGTGAGGCTTCCAGAACACCAAACTACTATGAAAAAAACAGAAGCTCACCAAGGCATATAATTATTAAATTGCCAGATGTACAACAAAAACAGAATTTTAAAAGCTGTCAAAGAAAAAAAAACTCACCTAAAGGTAAATCCATTAAACTTACAACAGACTTCTCATAAACCTTAAATAAGGTCAGAAGAGTTTAGACTGAAGTATTTCAGGTCCTAAGAGCAAATAACTTTCACCCAGATTAATATACCTAGCAAAATTGGCCTTCAAAATAGAGGAAAAAATAAGGACACCTTGTGAAAAAGAACAACTTCAAGTAATTTATATTTACTAAGCCAGCACTTTAGAAATATTCAAGAGTTTCCCAGACAGAAATGATAAAATTAATAAAACTAAAACCCCAAATGGAATGAAAGCACCATGCAAGGTCAATGGATAAAAAATAATAAAAGATGACAAGATTAAAAAAAAAGACAAAAGAGTCACCAAAAGAGAAAGACTACAATAATAGGAATTAATTAACACTCTCAGTAATATCTCAATGTTAATGTTCTCAACTCTCTAATTAAATGACACAGATTGACAGACTGGATTTAAAAACAGACCATTGGATTTAAGAAACTTACCCAGTCCATAAAGCTATTCATAGACTAAAAATCAAGCGATGGAAAACACTACCTACTTCATGTACCAGGACCCCCAAAACAAGCAGGGATAGCAATGATTGAAATGTAAATTTCAAGCTAAAACTGATCAGAAGAGGCAAAGAAAGTCACTGCACACAAGTAAAGGGCATAATTCAATGAGAAGAGGTAATGCTTATAAATATACATTCACTAGAGCATCTAACTTCATAAAACAAATATTGCTGAACACAAAAGATCAAATAAATACTAACACATAGTGGAGCATCTTAACACCCGACTTTCACCAAAAGATCAATTAAATAAGAGGAAAAAGAAATAAAGAAAATCAATGATGAAATCAGTTTGAAGAAATAAAGAACTATACCCTCAAACATATGGACTTAACAGATAACTACAGAGTGTGCCACACTTGTGTAACAGACTATTCTGCAGCACATGGCATATTCTCCAAAATAAGTAACATACTAGTCCACAAGGCCATCTTAAATAAAGATAACAATTGAAATCACGTTGTGTTTACTATCAGACCACTCTGAAATGAAAGCAGAACTCAATCACACAAGAAACCTTGGAAATTTTAAAGGCACCTGGAAAATGAATAGCATATTCATGAACAACCAGTGGGTCACAGAAGAAATCAAAAAAGAAATCAGGCAATTTCTGGAAGTTAATCCCTGTACAAACAAAGGAACCTTTGGGTCCACAATGAAAGCAGTCCTAAGAGGAAAGTTCACTACAATCAATGCTCCAATCAGGAAAACAGAGTGGCTCAAATAACATTATGAGGTACCTTAAGACAAATGAGAAACAATCTAGGCCCAAACTAAAATTAAAAGGGGACCATGGGTAGGTAACAGGCACCCCTACTATACTTTTCTAATGAAAATATGTACTTTATTGTAATAATAACTGGCTGTGCATCTCAGTAGCTGCACTGGAGGAATACAGGAAGCAATCTTTGTGTTTACTCACTTCGTTCAATGAACAGGCAAAGAGTATTCACATGTGTCAAAGTCTCAACAGGTGAGTTTTACCCAGATTACTTATATTACAGTTTTGTGCACTTCTAAATTCTTTTATTAAATGTTTTACCCAATATTTTCTATTGATTTTTTTTTTTCTTTTAGAATGAGCCAAATTCAGTACAATGTCACACAAAAATTCACTTTTACAACTTTGGGAAGAGGCTGAAAGTTGAAAGTGAGTCATTCAGTAATTCAGATACTGATGATGACTTGGATAGAGTAAGCCAAAGAAATTGTGACAGTAAGACAGAGCAAGCTATGACAGAGAAGTACAGAAGGACCTTGATTCAGCTGTGGAAGAAAACAGAAATGTAAATGAATATTTAACTAGTCAAAATGCTACAAAACGGTCATATAGAAAAAAGATGGCGGACTGGTAGGTAGGATATGGAGCCTCTCTGAGAGAGACAGCTCAAATGCCAGAATAGAACACCCTGGAGAGACCCAAACAGTGGGAGACGGATTCTCTCAACCCAGGAAGTAACTGAATGGAAAGGAGCTGCTCAAATATGAAGTCCTGGGGCTACCATTACAGAAGCTAAGATCAGCAAGCACGGCACTCTCGCCGAGCCAGCCTGAATTCCTGACCGAGACCGGCCTGACCAACCGAACCCGCACTGATGCAACTGGTTTGAGTGACCCGAGAGTGGCACTGGAACCGGCCCTGCACTTGACCCACCCAGAGGGACCGGGAATTCACGCTGCAGCTGCGTTAAGGTCAGAGGTTGGGGAGCCCAGCAGTTCTCAGGGACCGGCATCAACACATGGTGAGTGATGGGAATAAGACCCTCCCACAGGAAAGGGGCAACCAACTGGACGACATGTTGGATTTGGGCAGGACAGCCCTAACTCTATAAGGAGGTGGCTTCAGTTGGTTGCTCCCCTCACTGAGCAGATTGGTGGGATCTGCTTGGACTGGGCCGGGCCCCTGACTGGGACCCAGTGGGTCGCTACAAATTAATTCCCTGAGCAATGTGTGCTGACGAAGTGAAGGCCCGCAAAGGCTGACAGGCCCAGAGGGGAGGAGCCAGTGCACACTGCCCTTGCTTGAACTTCAATCTCTGATGGCGGACTGCAAGGGCAGAAGCCCCTAGCCTGCGTGCTCCAGAAGAACCATAACCAACAAGAAAAGGGGCTGGAAATTACACTATACACTTGTATGGAAGGAACCAAAAACATGACGAGAGAGAGAAATAAGAAAAAGTCCCCAGCTCCCAACCCTGAGGATATTGATCCAGAAGAGGTAAATACAAAAGACATTGAGGGCAGCAAACATGCAACATCAAACACAGCGTCAACGGACATAAAGAGCTATCTTCGGGACCTCGTAAATGAGATCAAAACTGAAATATTAATTCAAATTAAACAAGAGATAGTAGATTAATAAAAGAAAGGCTGGGCACCTCTCAAGAAAACACAGACAGAAGAATGGAGGAACACAAAAGGAGAAACATTCAATGAAGAATATAAAAAAAATCTAGAATTCATAAAGCAGATTCAAAGAGATTACCAGGAAACTAAAGAATCTATAGAAAGTTGGCAAAACTGCTTGAAAGAAACCAAAGATAGACTATCAAAAATTGAACACAGGGGCCGGGGATTTAGCTCAGTGGCTTAAGCGCCTGCCTAGCAAGCGTGAGGTTGTGAGTTCGATCCCCGGTACCAAAAAAACAAAAAAAATTGAACACAGGATTGCAATGTGTGATCATGAAAGGGAAGATCTCTTAACAAGGGAGCAGGCAGTAACTATACAAAGGCTAGAGGACAAGAGGATCTGTAACTTAAGAATAAAGCATGAGATTGAAGAAGCAGGAGTTAAAACAGAAGAACTGCAAAGGCTATTCACTGAAATTATTAAGGAAAACTTCCCAGACATAGAAAAAGGAAATGATATGCAGATGTATGAAGCATACGCAACTCCAGCCACCTACAACCAAAACAGAGCTACACCCAGACACATAATAATCAAGATC
This sequence comes from Dolichotis patagonum, assembly GCA_004027295.1. Classification (NCBI taxonomy): domain Eukaryota; kingdom Metazoa; phylum Chordata; class Mammalia; order Rodentia; family Caviidae; genus Dolichotis; species Dolichotis patagonum. Next base: position 1,148 of record PVJX010017221.1, on the reverse strand, counting down.
CCAGAAATTCAATGTAAGAACAGAATATTAAAAGCCATCAGAGAAAAGAAACAGATCACCTGTAAAGGAAAACCCATCAAAATCACAGCAGACTTCTCGACACAGACCATCAAGTCAAGAAGAGCTTGAAGTGAAGTAATTCAAGCCCTGAAGGAGAACAATCTCCAGCCGAGATTGATGTATCCTGCAAAACTCTCTCTATAAATGAATGGAGAAGCAAGATGCTTCCATGACAAAGAGGAACTGGCAGGATTTGTGACCACCAATCCAACTCTACAAAAAATACTGAAGGACATTTTAGAGAGAGAGAAAAAGAATATGAGCATTTCAGGAACAGTGGCAGAGAGGCCTCAGTGAACAGGGCAGACAGTGGAGTAGAAGAGAAAAAGACAACCTAAGGCAGAGAAGATTGGCTGTAATCTCTAGTATAGATGGCCTCAAAATACTAACAGAGAGAAACACAGGCAGAGTACATCAAGAGGTAGGGTCCATTGAGATGTTCTATATAGGTAGGCAGTGGGACCCAAAATAAGCAGTGTACCCTATGGGAGTGAAAGGGGAGGAACTGTCTAAAAAAGGAAGGCAGAGGATATTGTTAATTGGGTAATAAGATTTAAAATCTACATTATTCTCATCACTCTGCTTGGATGGATTACATGCTGTTCCAGTTTGTCTACTTACACTAGACTTGAGGACATGGTCAGCTATCCCAAAAATAAGAGGACATATTATGGTAATCATCCTTAGTTTCCTATCAACTTAATCTGAAGCCCTGTATAACTTATACTGTCCTATTATGACTGATCTTATTTGAATCAGGTTTGTTAGATTGCTATTTTGTACTGACTGATTTTATTCAAATCTGTTATGATTGATAGCATCAAGTCTAAGAATATAGGCAACTACACTGAAGATGACAAGATTCACTAAGATACCCACTCTGGTTTGGTTATTGCCTGCTTTTGAAGTCTTATAATATCTCCAATGCTTTGTTTTTATTAATGTTGTTATATACTGCTGAGACATCATGGTAACCATTGTAGATCACCTTGTATTGTGGTTTTATATGACTTTTTGCTTCATGCTTTTCTAGGAATTGTTTTGTTTTGTCTTGCTTTGTTTTGTTTTTCCCTCTAATACAGAAAGGA